>UZAF01018778.1:9393-26299 GCA_900617895.1 Haemonchus placei
ACCGCGACGCGGCCATTTCGTTCCTAACGCACCACACCCGGGAGGAGCAGCCTCATCGAGAAACCCTTGTTGCGATTAGAACTCATGACAACCCAAACCCATCCTGCATGCCCAAGACGTGATGGAAGAGAATCTAACACATGTGTGGAAGAGTATAATTACCACAGAGTGAGAAATAATATTCTAGGTTGAAGAAAAAAGTGGAAGTATGTCTATTGGTCTAAAAAGAGTTGGAACGGCACCATTTATGGGATGAACCGATATTCATAATACATTGAATTGACTTTTTAACACTGATGCATTCAACTTTTCTGAGATATTGCTTAGTCAAATTGCCCTTTTAATTCAGAATTATCCAATAAGACACACCTCCATCACATGCCCATACCCATCCCTCTATGTATTGTTCCGCAACAGTTCCGGCTGTGTACGTACGAAGGTATACGTCAATAGAGATAAGGCTTTATTGCCACTTTTAAACGGCCACACTTTGACGAATTTGAATAGCTGGAGGAAGCTTTATAGGTTTACAAGTCGACTATTCTACTAGTATACTTGAAAATTGAATAATTCTCAAATTTCCATGTGAAAGTTTTGCTTTCATAAATCAAAGGTTGAAAATACCCGAAAAAGTAAATCACCATGGTGATGTTAATCCTGTTTTCATTAACCCAGTGGCTTCTATGAAAGCGGATTTAACACCAAAAGTTAGTAAAAGTCTTCTAACATTTCCAAAAGATGTTCTTTCTATGTCATATACTATCACATTTGAAAGAATACAGCAATAGACTTATCGGCGCATCAATTACTATGTGCTAAAATCTTTTATAAGAGCTCATTACGAATTTGCTTACTTTACTACTGCTACTACTACTTACTACTTTACTTTACCTTACTTTACTTCACTTGGCGATTTACTGCATTTAAATGATGACTAACTCCTCTGCTGCCCATAATTTGAGCAACTCTTTTGAAAATTGCTTATGATTTTTAATTGGGAATTTTTAGATGTTTGTAAGAAAAAGGAAGGATAAAGATAAAGGAGCATAAAGCATTCAGTACGCCTCCTCTTCGAGTGCGCCACACATTCGAATACATTCCGAAAATAAGATTTTCTCTAAGTGCGTACATTTATGACCTATACAGTGACTTTTTTATATTACTTTTTTTCCGAAATTATTTTTTGAATCACAGAGTTTCTGCGCAAAAAGTTATCTTCTTCCATAAAGGCGTTTGGATAACCTGCATATGTAGGAAAAATGGATGGTCGATATGTTTGAGAACAAATCGGAATCCCCATTGACTGATCATAAGTACAGTATATTGCTACAGTAGCACATATTAGCCTTATTGTTAGCCCAGTAGAATTATTTTTTTGACTACGTGCGGGCCCTAGTGCCCTAACTTTCTGTTAGGGAATAAAGCTTAGTGAAAACAAAAGAAACTAAACAATGAAAAAATGTAATAAATTAAGCATCAAACAGGGTATACAAAATTACTTTTGTAAGTAATTGGCAAAAAAAAGAAAGGAATGGAAAAGAATCGGTAAGGAGGAAAGGAAGGAGCTTCATCATCAAATCACTGTTGGTAAAAATGCCAAAAGTAGCCAATACTGTATAGGAATGTCTTATAAGTAAGATAGCTCTATTCATTTTTTAGTTAATCCTTTCGGAAAGGAAGAGATCACACTTCATTCAACATGAATCGATTGCTTTTACTCCTCCATTTCATGAAGTCTACAGCTTCTGAAGTTTTCTGCTTTAAGGGCTGAGCAAACTTCAATTATTACTCAGGAGTTGTTTACTGTATGAGTAAACTTTTTTGTGATATGCTCTAGTCACATTCTACCTTGCCTTCTTCTTTATGGACCTCTTCAGAAAACATTTCTATTTAGTAAGTTGACAATCTATTTCTCTAGAAATTCATGAATATTGCTCAAACTTCGCGAGATTCTACTGAACAACCCGGATTTGGTCCTTTTCAGTACGTAAGAAGGTCACTGTGATGAAATGAAAATGTTAATCGGCATTGTTTCGCGTGCTCGTCATAAAAATAGTAAATTTTGTAAATGAATAAATAAATAAGAAAAATTGTTACAGTGTCACTCACATCCGCTCTCGATACTGAGCTGTTCGAGTTGGTGCTCTGGCAATTGTGAGCTGGCTTGACCCATGTTTGAGCGTTGACTGTGTGACGGACTGGTCCGCTTCGGCTCCTCCGACCGTCCGTCTCTGCACTACGAGCTTTCTACTGGCCTTATCAGTGTGATAGTAGTGGTGATATGCCCAGACCATGTCATCCATTATGTGCCGAGAAGAGGGATTTCATGGAGGTAAGAAATTCCATGAGCACCTAAATAGGAATTCTCAGTTAACAGTTATTTTACAAATGCATTATTTTACAATTTTTTTTCGGAGTTCTTTTTTATTTTTGACTTCTCGTTTTCTTCACTGATAAGAAACCATTTCTCTGCCTATGTACGTCACACTGAAGTTGCTTAATGCATTTTTAACGCCGCCTTGCCTGATGTCTTCGAGGTTTCCTGAATCAGCTCGAGATCGATCCTCACCCCTGATGAAATCAGGGAGTGATGAGTAGGTATTTAGAGCCTGGCGCCAGTGAAAGGGCCTTTGCGTGGTTCCATCCCGGAACTCGCCCTTCACACCCTGAAAACAACCTTTATCATTTGCCTCCGAAGAATATCAAGTTGGTAATGACCTAGAGAGCCAATCTGTTCATTGGCAGCAGAACACTACCCATACCAAACCCGTAGCTCCTTCCGTACTCCCCATTACTGACACAGCAGGTCAGATGCTGAGAGCAAATGTCCACTGCAGGGATCCCTTTGAGATAAGCTTCATATCCGTAGTCTGCCGTAGATGTGTTCTGCTCACTTAAAGCGAGAAAAAACAACAGTTGCTTTTTAGAGGTTAAAAACGGATGAACAGGGATTATGTTCTCTTGGGTAAGGTAGAAGGAGTAAATCGAGCCTAAGCCATCCATAGCTGTTTTTTCTTTAT
Source organism: Haemonchus placei (assembly GCA_900617895.1). Lineage (NCBI taxonomy): Eukaryota > Metazoa > Nematoda > Chromadorea > Rhabditida > Trichostrongylidae > Haemonchus > Haemonchus placei. Next base: position 12,414 of record UZAF01018778.1, read on the forward strand.
TAACAAATACTTTTACAACTCATAAAACTGTGCACAAATCCAAAAAGTCGCTCTTTTATGGTTTTCGCCTGTGATGACTGTTTGTTCAAGTGATTGAACACATACAAAAGCATCGCCATTCAGGTGTACCCAGCACGTTCCGAGAAGGACTTTTACGCAGGTTACGATCCGTGGGTAGGAATAGGAACGGCCATCGTACTTGCGTTATTCTTTTTCGTCATAACCGTAAAGTCTTGTGTACATTATGTGGTACGGAAATGGAGGATGCATCAGTTCTACAAGCAGACACGGTTTGTCGAACAGCCAGTCGATGACGAGCACCCGAACGCCGAAACAGCTTGAGGTGAGTATTAAAACTTGCATAACATCGAGCAAGCCCTTCGAGATTTCTAAAAAATAATGATCAACCCTGATTTCTTATTTCAAATTCTACCTGTTTTCTGGTCACTTGCTAACTGCTGAGGTCTCAAAATACTAGAACTTGCAAACTGGCCAATTTGTGGGGCGTTCCGAGAGAGTGTGCAAGTGACATGCGTTCGACAATTCTCAAAATATCTTTCAGTAATTTACAGCTCGGGAAATCAATTACAGTATTTCGCGTAGGAACTTCGTTTTTAATTCATTTCCGAGTTCACCGTTTCATTTTGAGCAAGCTTGTTAATTAATGCAGCTAGTACTCCTCATTAGTAGCGCTGAGTGGGTGATAAAAATGACGGTAGGATGGTATGGTAGAGGAGCTGCATCTCATTTGCATTATTCATGGGATCGAATAACTCTAACCTGAAGAAGCTATTCCGGAAATGGGAGGAGGCGCTCTCAGAACAATGGACAAGGATTCAACTATGACGTTGCATGATGGATAGCAGAAACCCCAAAAAACAAGTCTACAAATATCGATGAAAGACGGAAGCATGGCGCGGAGGACTCAGAAAAGATACTCAAAGCTCCACCACAGAAGCAGTGGTCTCCAACTGATCTGACCTTCATCACCTGTCGTCCAACTGATCATTGATTCCCCGAGCGGGCACCAAAAAGCCTAAATTCATCCCTGTCGCAAGCCGTAGTTGTCCAGTAGATAGCCCTCGCTCGAGGTACTCGAGGTATAACAGTCCTTATGTTCGGAGCTTTCATGAAGTCTGATCATCGCGCTGACGGCCATCCTGGTGTTTGTTTGACGTTCTGGGAGATCCACGTAAGAAAACCTAATTAACTGCACTCCCACAGCTGCTGTGAAAGAGGTCGAATCTAATAGTTTTCAAGGAAATAGCCTCGAAGTCCGTTATTCTATGAAAATTCCGTCATCAGCTTCGAAGCCAACAGCTTAACACTTCTTCCGAGTAATTGGCGCAATCGATGTTCTTCTATGACATCATGCACGTGGGCTCAGAGGCTCTGCATCCATTCATTAAGTGTGAAATGGCTTCCATAACGGTCGGGATGATCTTACAACCATGGATCAGTTTTTGATTTTGATTTTAAAATATACCTCCAGAAACTCTGGCATTCCTTACTAGTCTGATAGACAGCGCACAGTCCGAAGAAGGGGCTTTTTTGAAAAAAAAAATACCTAGGTAAGGGTTTCCCATGACCATGAGAAACAAAAGAATCCCAGACAGCCCAAAAACATTATTAAAGGCATGCTTTATGGAAATTGGTCTCTGAGATATCCTTCGCATCCAAGTATGTCATGTGTTGTGCTCTTTGATCGAGAGAAAGCCTAGATAGGACGTAGTAACTGCTCAAGGATCGCATCCACTGTATGTCACGCCCAGATGCGGACGGGTCTCTGCGGTGTTGTAGATGCTGCAGCATTCACCAGTGAAATCCATGGTTGAAATTTCAACAAATTACTCGTGACCAGTAGGGAGAGTGAAAGGCTATTTTGACTCAATGTGGCCAGCTCTTAATGTAACTGCAACAACTCCCGCCCAAATACACCTTTCGTAACATTCTCATACATGGTAATTTCGTACAACCCCTACTTTCAGTGCTTCAGAGAAGCCTCATATTCTACGAATGCTGCCGGCTTTTTCGCTTTCTTCGCCACGATTTTACCTCGTTTCGGTCTTGAAAGGGTACCGTACCTCTTAATTGTGGTATATCCCCTTGACGCAACATGGTTATGTGGGACTCTATTAGAAGCACACTTGTTGCATTCCTCATCCCAATCCGCCCAGCACATTCATTTCCACTAGTTCACCCAATCCATGCTCTATTCATTAATTTTTCATTTTCACGAGTTTGCATAATTCTCACATTGCTAGGAGACCGAACAGAGGCTTCAAAAGAAGTTCAATTATTAAGATGCTCTGAAGCGTTCACGTACTCTTTCTTTCGATTGTTCACCTCCGTCACATCTTGATATCATTGCCAAGGAGGTCTCTCGCCTCACGACAATGGTCACCGGTATCAGCGTCCTGATGCATCCGGGAATCGGGAACAGAGCAAAATAACCAGTCCTTCTCTGAAGAATCGAGCGGCGCCTGCAACTTTGCAAGTAATTTAGGTTGGAAGATAAGTCCTGCGACACTTTGGACGAGTTTTTGTATTTCATATTTCCTTATTAAACGAAAACTTCAATCTACAATATAATCACCATTATTATCTATAACTTGTGCCCATCTTTCGGGTAGCTTCTCAATCCCTCTCTTCCAGAATTCTGGTGGCTGCGACGAGAAAAAGTGGTCGATTTCATTTTCGACTTGACGACGTTCATCAAATTTTTTGCCGCTTAGATGGTTCTTTAGTGCTCTGAATAGGTGGTAATCAGAGGGCGCTAGGTCTGGTGAGTAGGCCGGATGCGGCAGTACTTCCCATCCTAGTTCCATAATTTTTTGACGCGCTTCGGTGGCCACATGCGGGCGCGCGTTATCGTGAAGTAGGAAGACATTGAGTCTTTTCGGGCGTAGTTCTCGCATTACGTCGGCCACTTTTTGCAGCTGGTTAGCGTAGACTGTGGCCGTCACTGTAGTGCCACTGTCAAGCAGCTCCCAGTAGATCATTCCACTACAGTCCCACCAGCAGCACAATAAAACCTTCTTCTCATGGAGGTCTGCTTTAGGCTCCGTATGTGGCTTCTCTTCTCGCGCAGTCCAGTGGCGCTTACGCGTATGGTTTACGTAAAGCACCCAGCTTTCATCTCCGGTCACTATGTCTTCCAATAAGTCCTTTCGATGGGGACGAAGCAGAAGAGACTCAGCCACGTGCATCCTGTTCGTCTTGTCAGACAGGCGTAGTTCATGAGGAACCCATCGTGAGAATATTGACCTGTAGCCAAGCTCGTGGAGATGCTCAATAACTGTAGTATGGGTGCATCCTATTGTTGTCGCCAATTCACGGCTGGTCGCATTAGGCTGCGTCTGAAGGGCGCTGAGTAAACGCTCATCATTCCACTCCGATGGGCGACCACTACGTTGTCTGTCCTCGAACAAAATTTCTCCGGCAGCAAAGTGCTTGTACCATCGGGACACCGTCGAATGGTGAACAACGTCCTTCTTGAAGGCAGCGCAGATGTTAGCTGTAGCGGTTCTCGCAGAGTGTCCCTGCAGGAATTCGTAGTAGACAATTGGACGGATGATAGCTTGATCCATTATTGAGTGTAATGGCTCAAGATTCTTCGCGAAGCACTTCTATGTCCATTTTTGAAATCCTTCAGGAAAACTCTACAGTAATCGGGCGGGAAAACATTTGGAAAGTGTTTTGGTTTTTTCCTGGAGGAACATGTTCAAAGTGTCGCAGGACTTATCTTCCAACCTAATATAATCAGATCAATATTATATAGAAATCAAAGTCGATAGAATTACTCCTCCCCTTCAATGGCAAACACAGAAGCTCGAAGAGCTCGTCATAGAGCATTCTCAGCCATCTGAGGATTAGGAGTTACCTGAAATTTTCGTTACTGGAAATCATAATGTCGGAGCGGGTTCTATAATGAGCAAAAAATCAGGGACTGAGGGACCTTTGACCAGTTTCCTAAGATTAGAATAAGCCATTCATTTGATTTCCAATGGGAAATCTCTATACGATGGAACATTCGAAATGATGCTTTCGAAATGATGAAATGTAGTTGAGTCACCGTTCTCAGTGGTCCCCACCTCCACCACTCCTTCCTTTCTGAGGTTTACAACTTTTTTCTTTACTAATGTAAGCTGATAATAAGAATCTCTACACTACGATGGTCCCGATTGATAGCAATAATAACTCAGATCAGATTTGTTCAGAAAGCCATCGAACTTAAGCAGTTCCGAAAGCATTCTCAAAGGATTTCTGATTCTACAAATGAGCTCTAAGACGCCTTTACTGACCTTTTAATCGATACCTCAATTGTGAATATTATAATTACAGCGTAACAACAAATATTAATACAAAGATTAATGGAGTAGCAAAAACCAAACTTCCTAAATTGTCATATTATCATGGCGAAAAACCTCACCGAGTGAGTATACACGTCGAATCTTAGCGCATCTACATCTACACAAAAGGATAAACAGTAGTGTAAGCGAAATAATTGATCATGGACAAAATTGAAGCTATTCTGAAACAAATCCCTAATCATCAATGTGAACTGAATCTAATCACAAACACAGAAATACAGCTACACCATCCACAAATAACTGATTTCTTCCCTAATAGTGAGTGTAGGAGCACAAAGGCAGTGCTGAGAAATCGCTACAAAGCGGCGGCTTCACCTCCGACACCTGGGTCCGTTAATCTTACCCCATTTACGGTGGATCGCTGCCAGACCTTAAATATCGGCGATATACCAGCATGAGGAACTAATCGATTAAATTACTGATATACCCGACCCATTCCAGTTCAATAAAATGTCCCTTTAAATATCGATGTACCGTGAATCGGACTTTACTTGCAGGACGAACTTAACGGGTTTAAAGGAAAGTACATTAAATTGTCACATAAGCTTTACTGGCGAAAACGGTCCTATGCATGTCGCTCAAGACAGTAGCGTTGTCCCAGCTAACAATCTCAGAATCACAAGAAAATAAGCATCATCACTATAAAGCCTCCAAGTCCACGTGTTGGATATCCGGATGTTTCTTAGTGATTTCCTTCTCGATTCGATCGATTTCGTCACCAAGACGATCGATGATCTTCTCACCATGCGTCTCCATAAATGCTCCTAGTTCTTTTTCATCTTTCATCTCTTGAACTTCCTGGAACCAAACAAAATTTGAAAATTCTAGACATAATGACGATAATGTATTAATTAGTAGACATTCAATACACTCACTTTCAGGAGTGATGGCATGTGAACGTTTTGATTCAAGTAGGCACGAGTGATTTCACGACCATTGAAATCCAATTCGGCCTTAAACCGCGACTGTTCCACACCGAGCGCCGTCGCCTTTACGTCGTGCACCGACCTGAAATTCACACGGGACCACTCTTCATCATTCATCAAATCCAGTTCCTGTGTTATCATTTAGGATAGAATCGTGATAACAGTGAACAGATTGAACCTATTCCTTTACCCTGGCACATTGCCAAAATGTAGCCCTCACTGCCTCGAATAGCATTTGTTCTTACTACTACATTTAGTCCAATCCGAAGAGAATAATCCACATTTAATTCAATATTAGGAATTGAACGAAGAGACCACACAGTAGTTGTTATAGCACCAACCGAAATATAAGTTTTGCCTTGTATGACTAGTACTTATGATCACCGGTATCGATCGCTACACCAGCACAAATGTTATTCTAAGGGGGAATGAACTTACGTACCACCTCCAAACCCGATGGCAATCATGTATAACAACCTAGTGGAATAAAAAAAAATCAAGACCCCAAACTGTTGCTCAATTATTACCCAGTATTCTCTTCCACGGTACGCACCGTTCATACGATTGGAAACAGTTCATCTCTCTACCAGTATGAAGTTTCCCTTTTAAAGCCTAATCTTTGATTTTACTCTCGAAATCCCTCTCTGTTCAACTAGTTCAGTAATTATTTGTACAATTTGTCATGCTCCAGTCTCTTTACGGGTATTTTGTTGCTAGTTTTGAATTTGAATTTGAAGGAATTCTAATGAAGGTTATTGTGTTGTAGACTTGTTAATCAACTTGCCGTATAACTGGATCGTTACTCAAACGACACACGATATCATCAGTTATTCGTTTCGGCAAACTTCGTCCAACAAGATGAGCGGCGTTAGTTCGAATAATGAACGAAGCTACAGTACCTAAACATCTTTAATTCAGTACTGCTAGATACAGCACTCCTATTCACCACTCCGAATCAGTCATTGACCGAACAATTAGTAGCGGGTAACCAAACCACTGTGCCGTGTTAATCATGCTAATTCTACCTTATAGGTGGAAAACTTATAGGCGAAATGTAAGTTAAAACATAGGCAGAGATGGCCTTGGACCTCCTTCTGAGAAGAAAATGCTATGAATAACTGAAAGAACAACAACAACAAGCAAAATCAAATCAATGCAACAAAAATGGCTGTGTTGGCTTTAAACTCTAATCCGTCACGTCCTTCATAGCGCAGCAGCCTGGAGCAATAAGAACGAATGCCTGACCTAAGACATCGGATCTTCCAAAAAATTATAGACGTAGTGATGACAGAGATTGGTGACGATTTTTGGATTCAATCTTGGCAAAAGTAAAAAAAAACTCCACCTAACAAACAACCAATCATTATAGACCCAATCGAATCAGGTATTGGTGAAGCGAGAATCGACGACAATGAGACAGCGCAGAGAGCAATCGCCACCTAAAAACCACCGAAAATGTCTACTAAGACTGCGAGCGCAAACAAAGCAATGAACTATGTTAATAACCTGTGATATCACCGATTATAAGTGAGTTCTTGAAGACTATATTAAGAAAATCACGTACTCCCGATACTGCAGCGGTATCCTCGAGTAAAACGACGTTCAGTGATGGATCTGCCGAAGTACGAACTAAATGGAAAGAAAACAATATTGACATGAAATTGAAATCTGTGCAGGAGTCCTCATAGAGACAACCACATCGCTGATTTCTACAACTGAATCCCTATTTCCAATATATAACTGCGGATGAAAACTGGCTCACGCGGCAGAATAGCCAATGCTAAGGCATAACTCCTTCCCAAGAACATAAAAGGATTAAGTACAAAGTCTGGCGTTGATTAATCCCGTTTTTGGGATGCGCCCCGTATTCTACGTCCATTCATAATCATAGTGGCGGTTGAAATGCGTAGCTGGCTTATTTAGTGACTTGAGGAGGCAAGCCGATATATGTCAGTGCTTCCATCCTCTCAGACAGTCGTGGACCAAGTAACAGCTACGTAGAGATGGAAGAATTGGTCGATCTGAGTGAGTACGGATCCGTGGGATCTTCTACAAATTCATGTTTCAAACCGATTCAAATGTTGATATGGGTATTGAAGGTTGCAACCGTCAAACCCTTACCTATATTAGATTTTGTTGCCCCAAACCGTATGCTAGACCACTAATATTTCACTGCATACCAAGCAGACAGCAAAGAACGTTGCGAAAATGCTCGAGCTCTGCTAATAACATATCAGTGAAAGTAACCAAGAAAACAAACCGTAATTCAAGATGCTAAGCCCAGCTCGCTTTGCTTTGTGCCTGACTTCTCGGTAAGCTGTAATTGCTGATGTTCCTTGGAAGCACAGGGACATGAATAAGGCATAATACGCCTAAACGGAACTCTTATTATTATCTCAGCAGTATGATTAAAGATATAATGAAGCTCAAATTTTCTTACTTCCATTTATCAATATTTGCGAATTGATTATTTATCATTGCGTTTATACCATGCGACTTAAAACCGCAGTTTTTGTTGTTTTCACTTTTTCTTTCTAGCTCCACGACCTCCACGGGCATGGTCCGTAATCGAATCTCCGGTTTTCCCCGTTTTTTCAGAGTAGATTCCTTGACACCCGACAAGTTCGGAAGGTTCAAAGCACTAACATGAATATCGGTTGAGTTAGCAAGTCATTGTATAGGTTAAAGGCACTCAATGCCAAAGTGATATCGAATGAAAGACCAGAATGAAGTCGAGTGCGTGAATGTCCATCCTGAGCAGAACCAATATGCTTCAGAAAGCTCAGGCCTATATTCATTTACGTCATTTTCCGTGACATTAGTTTCACCGACTTCTTTTCTGAACATGTGCCACCAACCTTTCCTTTAGACTCTAGCTGAATGTGCGACCGAAAAAGGAATCTCCGCTGAGCATACTATCATGAACTCTAGTCACGTTCAACAGCAAGCCCATCCCAACATCCTCGTTGGAGCGAGATGGTTTAGCTCTTTACATCACTAGCCGCGTCGATCACTACCACAGCCTAGAACCTTTTCATGGCTCTCGGCAGGCCCAGGAACACTTCCCTACAAGCCGTTACTGAAACATTCGTCACATCACCTGAACGTGACATCAAATGACTTTGCTAACCGTGCAGGGTGCGTAAGACCGCCTCAAACCGTAATCATGCACGCCTTTCATCAAGCCTCGAGTTCAAAGATCACCGCGGAGGACTGGTCATGACAGATCGTCCTTTTCCTGATTGAGAAAGACTTGAAAGCAGGATCTACGGTTGTCACAATACTTCTCATCACCTGCTGAATTATAAGGAAAGCGTATAACATGAAGCCGAGCCGACTTAGCAAAAGTATCAAATAAGTAAATATGCAAAAATAAATAAAACTCTACTGAATCGATGTAGAGCAACATTTCTTCCATACCAGAAGAAGAAATAAAATTAATCAAGGAAAACTCACGTAGTTTAGCGGCTCTAGTTCAGCAGGGTGCAAAAGACCCGAAACACCATGGTAAATCGAGAGACCGCAGCCGAATGCCATTATTCCACAGCCAGATATCAAGGATGTCACATAGCGCATATTACCTATATTAAGAATTATAAGGGATGAACCTGATAGAACATCAGCGAAAAAAGCACTAGAGCTGTATCCATTACTTAAAAGAAGAGGATGTGAGTGCCAAAATTCTTTATGTCCTGATACCAGATGAGTAGTACGAGGAAGGAATGTAAGAAAAGAACGGCCGGAATGTAAATGACACCATCGCACAAGAAGCTCGAGAGCACAAGGAGTATTGCAGATCAAGTGGAAGAACTTTTAGAGTAAAGTAGCGCAATATACTTACCATAACCATACGGAAAAAGGTTGTCAGGATTTCTTGCCGAATATCGTATACCCATCAGCAAAATCATCTGATTGCAGGTGTCCATTGTGCTGTGTATCGCTTCAGCAAATAATGACTTTGAACCGGTAAGATACGCAGCGGCATACTAAAGCAGTACTTCTGAGAGTGTAAGAATTATCCAATTTTTTTTGAAATGGTTCGACTGTTCACACCCTACTTTTGTACTTGAAAAGAACACAACATTGTTTGGAATACTACAAACTAATTCTGAATGCCAAACACGATGTTTGACGTCTATTTTCATAATCACTGCTTCTTAGAAGCCAGACTCCGTAGGCAACGTTGAACCACCTTCGAGAGAAGATAACCACTTTGGACTACAGCGACTGTTTTTCTAATATATCACCGTATCGCAGCAGTTTTTTATATTGATTTAACTTCGAACTAACCTTAAATGCTGCGTCGCACACGTTAAGAGTGAATGCGATTGCCACCACACGATCAGCACCTTTGCTTACAGAAGTGGTAGTTTCAACCTAAACTGTGGATGGAGAAGAAGAAAAAATTTCCATCTAGTCCACAGCTCAAACTCGAATGAGCTTTTCGAGCCTTTGCAAGGAAGAATTTGAGCCACGTTCTTGCTTATCGTTATCACTCGAACATGTGAAAAGTAGTGTTCGTAAGAGGCAAAAAAATCACTTTGATTTTCATGGATGCGCAAGGGACCATTACTTTAGTGGAAAATTAGATATAGTCTGACAAACTGAAGTTTAGCTAGGGAACGGAAGAACTTCAACTACGCTACTCGCGATCCCGAAAACTGTCAGGAAGTTTGCAAAATACCTACACACTAAGGAACCGTCATAGCGTAGCAAAAGCACGTACTCTCATCCGCATACGCATACGTTCAGCATCCGTCAACTCCTTCCTCATTGCTATCAGTGGCCTACGATGTGCATCTAATGCTTCAGGACTTCCATGTACCTGGATTATTTTAAAAAAACTAATGGTGATTTCGAAACATAATTACGCATTGACTGAAGCAGAATAATAACTGTGAGAAGTACCTGAATAGCTTTGTGATAGACATCTGTTAAAACATACAGATGCCGGCTACGAAGTGGATATGAGCCACTTTTTACAGGAACCGGTTCTGCAGGTAAGTCGCGAAAGTCTTCTTCACTAAATCAAAATCTTCGAGATAAGAACGAGACGTCATACATATATCTCATACAGCGAAGAATTTGGAATTAGTGAATGAAAAACAAAACCGACGTATTAAGAATAACTACCGTAGGCCAAACTCAGCCATGGCGCGGAGTTTGTCGATTTTGTCATTTTCATAGGATCTTGATTTCTTTGAAGGGAGAGCTATCTAAACNGGAACCGGTTCTGCAGGTAAGTCGCGAAAGTCTTCTTCGCTGAATCAAAAGCTCCGAGATAAGAACGAAACGTCATACATATATCTCATACAGCGAAGAATTTGGAATTAGTGTATAAAAAACAAAACCGAAGTATTAAACATAACTACCGTAGGCCAAACTCAGCCATGGCGCGGAGTTTGTCGATTTTGTCATTTTCATAGGATCTTGATTTCTTTGAAGGGAGAGCTATCTAAACACATCGAAATGAGACCTCAAAAGCTAAGCATCTAAGAATTCCTATTAGCGCTATTAAGCATATGACAAAGTAAGCGCATAACACTAAAAAAGATAAAGTCTTTTTAAACGCATACTAAGACCGGATAATAAACCCAAAAGTTATATCGCCAATATAGCTAAAAATTTAGAAAATGGTAAAGGCTCAGGTGTGCTCGATGGCTTCAACAACTTAAAAGTGTCTCAACTACTCAAAAGTAACAATAATAAGTTTGTAAAATATAAAAGGTGAAAATGTAGTAAAATGCAGTAGGGAGGGGAGGGGGAACGGTTGCCTCCCTCTTTTCTAGTATGAGCACTAGAGCGTGGAGGGGGCCAACCTCGCGAGCTTACAATGGTGTAGAACCGTTTTTTAGCAGAGAAAATATTTTTTAGCTAAGCCTTAGGAGAGGAGGACTATCAAGGTGTGAGGTTCAACTGAAATCCCATCCCAGCTTTCTACTCAGAGTATCATCTCACCCACTTCGGAGATCCTCCCTCCAAAGGCTTAGGTAAGAACTACATTCATTTGGCTAAGGGGATACACAAACCCTGAATAATCTCTTCTTGCTCCTAGGCCTCTGGCCGGGAGGTGAGCTGCCTGAGGACGTCGATGCGTAGCCGACGAGCACTCGCGCCAATGACGGTATTCGCCTCCCAAAAGCTGAAAAATCGCCTTGTTGTGTACATTAGTTGTATAAATAAATTTTTATGTTAACTCTGCTATTTAATAACTGAGTTGCTTGAATGTCCCATCGTTATAAACTGTAACCAGAAACTATATACTTGTAACTCCTAAGGTTTAGCAGTGATAAAGTCGAGTTGAAGGATGATCAAAAAAGTCTTACATAGGGATGTCAAGGAGATTCAATGTGCCGGTTTTCCAACGGAAAACAAATGAAAAGCTAGGGAGCTTTTTGAGATTGTGGGAACAGGGAAAAGTCGTTCCGCTCATAACGGTGAAGGTGGGTGAACATTTATAAATGAAAAATTTTGCAGCACACGTTAGCAGAGCACTGTTTATTGCAAGAACAAATAAAATACTGTCAAGGAAAAACCAGTCACTTACAGCTCTTTGCATGGGTATGAAGAATAGTCGCAGGAAGATGAAAAACTAGTGAAGACATGGAGTTAGTTTGTTCCTTCTCTCAGACGTGCATGAGTGATGACTGCGATTTCCTTCCAGGCTAAATTCCCTTCGGATTAATCAATAAGTGATAAGGCAACCAAAAAAGGAAAGCACGAACTTCAACACATAACCAGCTGCTCTTTCGACCCTCACGTAGCGATAACATGTTTTAAAGGATGCCAAATATCAGCCGTGGAGCGCGATGTGTAGTTAGAGCTGGCATGTGCGCTACTGGACAGAATATTTCAGTCTTTTAGAGCTTTTAAGCTTTCTGGTAGATTCAAGCCAGAAGGAAGAAGCCTATGTCTTTGAGATCCTACCAAATTATGGTTTTTTAGAGCGGGTCCAGATGGAATCATTCGGTGTAGTTTCACGTCCAAAAACATCCAATGTATTGCGATTACTCTCCCCAGGGAGGTGGAACCTTCACTTTTTTTTTCTTGCGATGTTTACCAAATCCCACAGAATCCCACTAATTCGGGAAATATTGTCTCCCTATTATCACTACTGATAACCGTCACGGAAGTGTCATAACTCAGCTCCTGTTAACTTCCTCAAGATTACTGTCTACAGTAAACCATTTTCTAGTCAGGAGAGAATACCCGTAAAAGATGCGAAATTTTAGCTAAGTTCTTCGTTAGCAGGCAACCCCGTTCATGGCACTCTCCATCTCTGAATCACATTTCCCTAAGGGCAGCTCTGGAGCGGGTGAACCAATCCAGAAATACGGACATTATATGAGGGATTTCAAGAAGCCTCCTTAATTTATAGAATCTTATTGAATTACAAACAAAATAAATGAAATCAATGCAAAATGTAGTTGTGATAGTAATCTTGAGAGCCGTGAATGTTAAGGAAGTGAATTTCGAGTAATCGCAGGAGGTCATGTGTCAACTATCTTTCTACCTCACGGAGATCCAGGAATAGAGCTCACCTTAGTGCTGGCTAACCAAGTTCATAGTTTTCCGAGATCGGTCAATTGGTAAAAGACACGTTCTAAAGAATAAACCACTCTTTCTTCTTCTTCTGTAAATCCGAAGCTCTGACGAAGGCGACAAGAACAGAAATATCGGCTGAACAAACCTTTACTGTCTCTTACAAGACTTCAGCTCCCTCTCACTCCCTAAGCATCCGCTGTGCTGAGACCACCTGAATTTGAACGTGGTATTGCTCTATTTTCTAAATTAGCTGACTTTCATTTTTCTTGTTTGGTAAAAGTACCGCAGAAGTCTTCCTATGACTCCGAATGGAAATAAAATTCGTGGGCGCATCTTACAAATACCGATGAATGCCCACAACTTTCACCTTTCTAAACACTAGGAACAAACATGTTCTTCGACTCAGAATTGACATAGTATAATGCGAAAACACCCAGAAATGAAGGATTTATTAGCATGAATATCTCCCATCAACAAATAATCCGGCAGTCCTTGGGACAAAATTGCATCTTACGTGGATCAAAACAAAGTCCCGCATTTATGTAAGGAAGACAGCTGAAAAAGAGGCTCTCATTCAGAGCGAAGTGCTCAAAAATAGGTTCTTTTACCTCGGTTGGACACGTTTGGTACAGGTTTTGGTCTTGGTTGGAATAGTTCTGGGGGACCATGGGTACTTCGTAGTAGTCGTAACCCTTGTAGGTGATGGCCGAGTTGTACGAGAAAGTGAAGGCCGAACCGTTCGAGAAGGTGAAGGCCGAACTACTTGAGAAGATGGCTGAGGCTTTCCTGCCGGAACTGAATAGAGTCGTTTCAGTACATAGGGCATATGTATTGAAGATCAACTAACATACCGTGACGGTAACGTAAAACCGTTTCTGATTTGAAAACTTTGTTCCACGTCATTATCGGAACCCTATTAGTGGATGAACGGAATGATTTTCCAGCCGCTTGAGGAGCACAGAACCTGATCGAGGAAGTAAGAAATAGGTGTCGAGTTTATATCATTTTATAAATACTACTTCATCATAGAAATAAGAATCAC
>UZAF01018779.1:0-13973 GCA_900617895.1 Haemonchus placei
GGACGGCCACCAACGAGATGGTCAGACTTCTTCACGAAAGCTCTGAACAAATGTTGGCCCTCTTGTCCCTGGCGCGATTCATTGGACCACTCTGGCTCGTGACAGGGACGAATCGAGACGTTACTGATGCCCGCTCGAGGAAATCGGCGATCAGCGGGACGACAGGCGATACACCCTAACGAAGGGATTTTATCCCTCTCGGTATTCAAGATCTCCACTGCAGAGCATGCTTGGTATCGTCTCAGTCGCTTTGACAATTTTTACAAAGACTCTGTTAGTTCGAAACGACGCTTAGTCAAGATCTGTGATGCCACCTGCTGTGTGAACGTGGGAGCGGTCAGATGGCTTTCATTACTCATCTGACTATTTCGGAGCGGAGCGAGGAGGATGAAAACTGTCGGAGTTTGACACAAAGCTCTGACCGGAGACAGTCCCATTGTGTATCGTCATCACTCATCTCGGTGCGAGGTCCCTGGAACAAAGAACTGTTTACCTTCCTAGGGTCCTCTTTAATGTTTATTGGACATATAGCAAAGTGAGAAATAGACAAGCTAGAAAAGACGAAAAAGAACGGATTCAGAGGCACAGCAAAACACAAGCGAAGCCATCACTGCCCGCATGGGCCAATGCCGATGATTAATCTCGACATTCGATCTAGTGAAATTAGGGGAGAGTAGCCTCTGCTTCCCGAGCCTATTTAGGCAGGAAGCTTGGTATTCTCTAGAAGACATTGAGAATCGTCTTTGTCTCTCCAGTAGATTCGTAACATCAGTAGGATTACCATAAATAAGGCCAATATTCGGAGGAAGGTAAGCTGGCATGTACAAAAAACAGAAGATCCGGAAACAGAATATTACAAATCAAAAATCTCCAAATGCATTCGTGACATCGATGTGGTCGATGGAATGGCAGTCATAAAGAAGGATGAAGTCTTAAGACGTTAATCAATCCCGTCTCAGTTGTTACTCAATGAGGGATATCGATGTAGCTTTTTTCTGAGCCTCATCACGGGGAGGACACATCAGAGCAGGGACATTATGTTACAACGCCACTACGTACAGTTGTGAACAGGAACGAATTAGTGATCAACAGAATGTTCATATCATTGCCCATACCAGCTTCACGAGGTTATCATCTCACCCACCCCAGCACTCCCCTCCTCTTGAGGTTTAAGTAGTAAACAACATCACCTGCTAAGGAATGTTTCTTGTACTTGCAGCTCTTCTCCCCTCTTCCAATTAAATTTTATCTTTATGTTCTCTTCCTAATTTTCGCTCAAAGTGGTCCATGTTACACGATTTTCCCAAGTTCTCACAAAAGTAGCACTTGCCGTACAGGGTACAGGGGATCGCTATCTGATTAGTTTATTGGTACCAGATCGCCGAAAAAAGTTTCACAGAAATCAATCTCGTTTCTACTTTCTTAGATTTTGATAGATCCACAGCCATTTCAACGAATAGGGTAGACCACTCCCAACTTCGTGCAGTCACCCACTTTGTCAAGAAGGTGGACACATAGTTCTGAGTATTGCATACGGTATCGTGGATTCGACTACTTACAGGAACCCTTTGGAGGGTGTTCGGAGGTACTTCGACAGTTCATGTAACGTCTTGAAGACCACACCGACGCATAATTGATCTTNGTTCTCACAAAAGTAGCACTTGCCGTACAGAGTACAGGGGATCGCCATCTGATTAGTTTATTGGTACCAGATCGCCGAAAAAAGTTTCACAGAAATCAATCTCGTTTCTACTTTCTTAGATTTTGATAGATCCATAGCCATCAACGAATAGGGTAGACCACTCCCAACTTCGTGCAGTCACCCACTTTGTCAAGAAGGTGGACACATAATTCTGAGTATTGCATACGGTATCGTGGATTCGACTAATTACAGGAACCCTTTGAAGGGTGTTCGGAGGTACTTCGACAGTTCATGTAACGTCTTGAAGACTACACCGACGCATAATTGATCTTAAAGATCTAATTGTTTTTTCAATCGGAAATGAAAGGCAAACAAAAAGTTGTCTTATCGGACTGTGTTCTTTCCTGGACTGGACTTTCCTTGGCGAAGGCTAGGAGAAAAAGGTAGCCCCTTGTGCGTTTGAATTAAAGAATCTGAATGGGCTGACTGGATCACGAATGCATACCTCGCGAGCAAGCCACATATGCTTTGGACCATTTCAGGCTCTGACGAAGGCGAAGCAGCTGATTCGTTGGCTCAATAGAGTATTTCAATCTTGTAAGGTGTGTGGAAGAAGTATCCTGAATTAATAATCATACCAAGATTGCAAGAATGTCAAACATGGCCCATCATCATAGAATCAATAAAAAATTGTAGTCACTCTTTTTCCACTCTTACTTCCATAGCGTAGCTAGGATCTTCAAAAAAATTTCCGTACATATTACGTGGGTTAAAAAACAGCTAGATGTTCGGGGGAAATTTATTAAAGCTCAATATTGCTGATTTTATGAGCTCAGAAATTAGATTAAAGTTTAATTAGGTACAACAAGACTTTGTCCTCATTAGCTGGCCACTGTAATAATTTTGAAAAGAACTATCGGCCCTTTACATATTTTTTATGTATTTGTTAGCGGATGTACTGTAAGCATGTGAAATGGAGGGTAGCAACATGACCATTGAAGAAAGAGTTGGGAATAAGCAGCAAAATCATAAACTAAGCTTAACTACATGTCAAATCAACTTACCAATAGGTTTCTTGAAAGTATTATACAATAACTTGAGGGGGGGGGGCTGAGATTACCACGTAAAGGAGAACTCAAGCTTGATCTATTTCTATTACTGAAAAACTGCGACTTAATTTGGATTCTTGCTGGCATGGTTGAGACCTTAGCTCAGGAACCTCGCGTGTAGAAGACGCGAATGTGAAAAACTTAGAAGCATCCACGAAATATGCCCTTAAAAGTTCATATTCCATAAGTATATCAAGTTTCTTTCTTCTCCATTCAGGGGATTTCGCTGACAACCATCTTATTACGCTCACTTTCACTAGGAATTTCATTATAATTTAAAAGATGACTTCGCATCATAAGTTTACGAGTGAAACTATTTTGTACTCCTTCCAAAGCATAAATATCTTTTTTCTTATAAACAGTAGACCCAACAACGGACGGGTGTGAAAACAGTAGACCCACATTCCAAAATGGGACGATCGTAAGCCTCGAAAGCTCTAAGCAAGGTGTTAGAGTCATTGGTGCAAAGCACTTCGAAAACATTGAAACTCCAACGGAGAGCTCTTGAAACTAATGCTTTATAATGATTAGAGAATCGAGTCCTATCATAATGAAATCCCAGGTCACGGAATTCTAATAACACTTCAAGAATTGCGTCACTCAAACGATGTAAAAGAATCCGAGCATGCTTGTCTAGGCACAACATTTGTGTTTTCTTGATGGATAGTGGAAGATGATTCATTACAGACCATGGAAGATGATTCATTACAGACCAATCAACAGCCTTATCAATTGCTTTTTGGAGACTTATATCAGCACATTATCTGCGTAAAGTTTGCAAATAACATCGAGATCTTTTAGTAACCAAGAAAAGCCTGAAGTAAATATGTTAAACAGAACTGGTGAAAGTACCCACCTTGAGGTACTCCTGACTTTACAGTATGGATAGAAGAGAAAGAGCCCTTCACAAAAACTTGAAATGTTTTGTAATACAGAAATTCATTTATCCAACGAAAAATCAATTATCCTTAAGGATAAGGATAATTGATTTTTCGTTTTCTGCATAACACTATCCTCTTGACTTCTCCGATGCTGGTTTTGGCTTCGGCAGGTTGGCGGACCTACTAGAATGGTATCTGGAGTTCTACATATGTCGTCCTCTACGAGCTTGCAGTGTTGGCGGCCACTGTCCTTCCGAGCCGAATTCCAATCCATCTTCACGCAGATCCCTCTGTTGTTCCCCACTAGTTTNGTTACTACTTATCGGAGACTTGTTTGTGTTTCTTTTTGCCTTTCTGTTATTTTCTTTGATTTCCGATAATAAATCATAATCATAATCATAACTTTCCACTAGGGGATGGAAATAGCATGTTCATAGCATGTTTTTGAACCAGTGACTCATGGGAAACTTTATCAACTGCTTTTCGGAAGTCAAAATAAACTATATCTACGTCATTCTCCCGATCCAAAGACCTTGTCCAGTCACTGAGACAATCCATTGACGAAGTCTCAGTAGATCTACCTTTACAAAAACATGCAGAGAACTTGGAATTATACCAAATTCATTATGATGGGAAACTATGTATTTTTCGAGGATTTTCTCGAAAACTGGCAAAATAGAGGTCAAGCTTGCAGGCCTTTAGTTTCCAGGATCAGATAGTAGTTCTTTCTTGAGCAACTTAACTGCTCATGAAACTAAGGGTAAATAGGAACTCAAAAGGTCTAGTGATTACATGAACGCATTGCTTAATAACCAAATATGGAAGTCCATCAAGGTTATTTAAGGCTGATGATGCCCACTTAAGCAGCAACCCCTCAATATCCTCTTTATAAAACCAAGGAGCAGGATCAGCGCAACCAATACTAGGATACAATAGAGGTGCCATTACAAGGCAAGATGAAGCACAAGCTTTTTCAAAAGTATCAGCTAACATTTCAGCTTTGTTTTCATTAGCCACTGCCCCTATCGTATCCTTGCATAAAGTAGCAATGCATGGCTCATCTGGATACCTCGAATTCAGGATTGAGGCAAAAAATATAAGAACGAGATTTCTTTTCTTCTTGAAAACTTCGATATGAATTAATCCAATTGAGAACAATGTAGACGTGGTAGAACGCACCGAACACACACCGAAACCCTACTTTGTCACGTGGATGTCCTTCAGATAACCATCTGCCAATCCTGTTGAGGATGAAGAATTCGAAAAGTTTATACATTATGGGTGTCGAGTGACTCATACTCATTCCTCATGAAAAAGACCTTTTCTCCTCTTGAGCCCATGGGATTGGCGTACGGCTATTACTTGGCTTGGCTCCACGAGACTTGTCGACATAGTCGTGTGCCAAAGTCCAGACGAGTCTCTATATATGGTTAGGCACCATTATCAACTGATACAGGTACTAGGCTTGAATATCACCCATGGCCATTCCAGCCTTTAGAGATCTCATTCTCGCTCCTAATCTTATTTCTTTGGTCTGTGCTAGCTCTACTTGTAAAATAAGGTAACGGTAGTCGTAGTCAAAATCTTCTAACACCCTGTCTTTTCGAAGGTTCTTCAAATTCGACCGAGCTTTTCTTGGCCAGCCTGGCTAACCTGGCCAACCTGACCAACCACAAGCAGCTTGAATGAACACTATGTTGCCTGAAAGGTTTTGGCTGATTTTTGAGTCACCTTTTGGTGAAATTTTTTAAAGGAATAAATCCATTCATCAAGTAATACATCCTTCATTCTGTTCATTAATGGTTCGCCAACTTCCTATAGGTTCCATTATCTCACTTCCATAGAAGGTCCTAGATTTAATATCGAAAAACCACCTCAGGTGCTTTTTGCATTCGTCTAGCGGATCAAACAATTTTCTATTCAAAGAGTTCTGCAGAAATCTGAACAAGTGGCAGTCTGATGACGCTGTGTCCGGACTACATATGCTTNGGGGGTGGCGAGACATCTCACCCCCTATTCTCGCAATTTTTTACTACTGGCCAAAAATACATGTGATCCGTGTGGACGACAACGCCCTACGATTGGCCAGTTGTGAACGCTTCTGGTCTATCGCTGCCTTCAAAGTATCTAGCTGAGTATAGTACCTTTCGTAAGTTATCGTTTGTATGCGACGACATCTCACAGTAATGATTTCCTACCAATCCCAACAGCAACGCAGCATAATCTTCAGCACCATGGTTTTGGTTCTTGGCGACGGCCTGGGGAGAGTCCACGATGGCTTCTGCTCCGCGTTGTTGTACACAATCCACTTTTCGTCATCCCTTATCACGTTTTCCAGATATGGCTCATTTTCGTTTCATATGGTCCATCATATTGCGCTCCCTCAATTTCTGAGGTACCCAAACATCAAGGCGCTTCTCAAAATCATTCCTAGCAAGAAGGCGTTGATGGTTGATCTTGTAACAGTGAACCTTTCTCCTCTTTCACGAATGTTGATGTACCGATTCGTTTTGATTGACATGATGATATGTTCGTTCTCAGCCGATGATAACCTCATTGAGCTTGCCAACCTGCGAGGGTGAATTCACACTGTTTAAATTTTGCAAACCACTCAGGCCCTGTTTGTTCCCCTAGAGCATTGTCTACATGTTATCACAAACTTCCTCACTGCTTGAGCCACTTCCTTCCCTTGTGGTAGAAAAAAAAAGATCCGATGCCGAAGATGCATGCCGTGGCCTTCAATTTTAACATGAGTCCTATACAGACAGACCTTGAGGAATGTTAGCAGAATCTAAAGAGGGATATGGGAAAAGGTATGGTCCTTGACTTTCTGTACAACACTTTATAAGCCCAACAAGTTGAAAAACGGCGGAAACATTCCGGATGACCCAATAAATAGAAACAAAGAAGCGAAACTAACGTAAAAACTAAACACAAAACAGCATCGAAGAAGCTTCACTAAAAATGGAGCCAAAAGTTGGACCAAAAATGACGCTGTCATTGGTAAACAGTTTTTCTGCAAAACCAACACACATAATGCTCTGTTAGAGGTTTATAAAGCGATACTGTCTTGAAGTCTGACTTTTCGGGCTTCGGATCATCGAAGGATGTGTTCCAGCGTATCAGCGCTATTTGTATTCGTTGGCTGAAACGAAGTACATATGCATAGTTCCTAAAATCTTGAGCAAGTTTTTGTACGAGATGAGAGCTGGCATTGAAATATCTTTTTAATTTGTATTTGTAAAACGTTGGAGGATGTTGCGCAGTTACAATTGATACACTACATATTATGGGCATGGTTCAGGAAAACCAAACCTTCTGTCCTTTTAGGGTCTGAAACTAGTACCGGACTGATCTCCATCTACGAGGATGAAGAGCACTCACTTTTGCTTCGGATGGGAGTAACAAGTCGCTGTTGTGGTCATTTACGCGTCCAACACGCCACTACGATTCTGATTATAGGTCAAATGCAGGGCGCTTCTCATAAAAGACGATTGGTTATTGCTAAAAACTTTATCCTTCATTACCGGATAAAATATGGAATTACTTTTGGGTGTCCAAACCTTTCTCCAGCACTACGATTTAAGTATCACCGGGACGTGACATTTTCCCAATCGTAATCAACGAATTACTTCCAAGCTATAAATCTGGAAGTGAGAGGTTTCATACTGTCTCTTTTCTAACGGGACTGCCTTTGAAAAAAAGCTGTTCGCCGAAATATATGTTCTTTGAATGGACACGCCCATCTACCAGACCCTGAATGATTTTCTTGAAAGATGGAGACTGTCCGGGAATCACAGATCGAAAAAGAACAAGTTCCTGTTTGACTTCGACTTTTCTCTGACGAAAGGCGATCGAAAACCCCGTCACCATTTTAGAATTTGTTACACACTGAGTCAAATCGCATGTGAACAGGCAAGTAGCAGCCTCTCAAAAAGTTATGAACTCAGAAAATTTAGATCATGGAAGCTGAAGTTTCGCGCGGTGGGTGAACGCACCTTCATCCCTGTCTTGAGGAAAGGTTAGTTGAAAAGGCAAAAAGTCGGTTCTAAAATAAAATTCCTTGGGCGTCCAGCCCACGATGCGCTCAACAGTGGCAACACAACACTTGACCCAGTACGTTTACTCCTCGAGACTGTATGAGAGGGGTAGCCAACAGCGAACCGCCTGAGTAATGATAGTTCAGTGAGTCAGAACACCCTCCATAAGCGAGGCATGAAAGGCCATATCTCCAAACAACATTAAGACTTTGTGAAGGCTAAACGTTGATGGTTATGAACATTTGGAGGCTTAGCGCAACTGCTGATTGCAGCATACAACGTAGCCGGGGGAAATTTAGAGGCTTCGGAAGTCGTAAAAAACAGAGTACATTAAATTTACAAACGAAAAAGTGCAAAGTGCACGAAAAACTCGAAAATGAGTTCTAAAATGAGTTTGCACCTTGTAGATCTCTTCTTCCTCTCATGTTCGGCGGTATAGCCACACCGAGTCCTCCTCCGCCGAAACCAAATGCTCCACCGGGTCTATCAGGACTCATTGGACCATTTGGATCTGTAAAACCACCTTTGATTCCGCCGGTTTCTCGGCTTGCTGTGCAGAACAAAGAGCTAAATAGTTTTTGGCTCATTCTTAATGATGTGCTTGAAGGTAAAAAGCACAATAGGCAGGTGAAAGATGTTGATTGAAATGCCGGATTTTTCAACAACCATATGTTCGAACGAGATTTAACCTGGTCCTATTGCGCAAAGTGATGACTACATCAAGTCGGAATTGTTCTAAACTGCCTTTCACTATCGCCGTAGGTTATGACAAGTTGTTCGAAATTCCTGCACTAGAGTCCCTTCAGATATTGCAGCTTTTACAAAGCCGTTGAAATTCGTCCTTTATGAGTGTGGCATTCACACGATACAATCTCTGGCCTCTTATTGTTCCCTATCTAGGACGTTTCTCGATCTTATAACGGCAGGTATTGTATGAGGGGGAGCCTCGAATTCATACCGTGGGGAAATCTCGGAAACCATTTTTATCGTGAACTGTGTCTTTAACTCAGAACGAAGTAATCAGAATTTCGTTGGGATCTTTCGCAGTGCCCCTTCTCGTGCATAACCTAACTTTCGAGGCTGCACATTGCAGTTGTGTAACTGTATCATTGCGTTCATTTTATACGCACACGATATTTATCGTACTTGGTGAAGGAAAGGAGAAGTCATTTACGCTTCCTTAGATGGATCAAATCGGATTGAAAGTCAAACAGTTCAGCGGCCCATTTCTAACTCGCTATTCACTCATTCCAAATTCTAGAAGTTCTACAAAATTAACACGGTTTCCTACATGTAACATTTCGGGTTCTGCTGGTAACCCGCCAGTTCACTGCTGTTAAAAATTTTGCGGGCCCTATTGTGAGGGTTGCAACAAACCAGGGCATCTTACAAAAGATTCGAGCAATGATTAATCATTAATGATTAGAACTGAAAGAAAATTGCTTTACAAGCCTATGCAAATATCAAATTTTGAGGTTCAATTTCTATAGATTGACGAGTTACTTGAACGAACTGTTTAATTGCAGGGAATCAACACTGGATCAGTAAGTACCGATTTCAAACCAATAATTAACGGGTACCCTTGTGGTGGAATTTTTTTTTTCGCAGGAAAATCTCATAACTTGAATTTCTGAATAGATTCCAACCTATTGTGTAAGGAGGCATAGCTTGTCCATGGAATGACGGTATGGCGACCATTGCAACGAAAACAGCAAGTAGCACCTTTATTTTCATAGTAGAAGTATACGGTGTCGATGGAGAAGCAGTAGAAGTGCAGCCTATTTGTCCCACGACTATCTCTTTTCACTTGGCTAAGTCTTTTATATTTCTCCATGAATCATAACAGCAGGAGAAAAAGAGGAAGAGGCAACTCCCACTGATTCTTTCAAGATTTCTGGTCTGAATGTCGTCATACCCTTGAAGGACGAATAATTAATGATAGCTGAGACAGTTTCGATAAAAATTGTTCTCTACTCGCGTTCCTTATAGAACGATACTCCATAAACAGCCATTTGACTGGTTTTCCCTGTAAGGCCACCTCCAACTTTTGTGGATCACTCTCTCGGCAGTACATCAAATCAAGTTCAATGAGGATGGTTCGGTGATTAGCAGTCCACGTGAAAAACATATAGCTGATTAAATCGAGCCTGAGATCGAGCATTAGAAAAAGGAAAAGTAGGTGTGGTACATGGCAAAGCTAAAAAATCCTTATAGTTTCAGATGAACAAGAAAAGCACCTAACTCTTCACACCTGAACGTTGAAAGAATCCCCCGCTCTCGTTCTCAGGAAATCGCCGTTAACCTGTTTTTATCCAAAAACTCAACGATTAGAACTTTGTCGTAGGCCATGCATGATGCATGACGTCATGATGTTTTGTGACTTCAGTGATAGGTGGGCTCTCAGTGCGGGCAGATACACACTGTGAGCGTATTTGGCGAAATGACTGAACTGAATGGTGCTAATACAGTTGAGCTGTACAAAAATAGGACTATTAGGTTGATTCATAACTATTCCGGATTTTTTTCAACAATTTCTATTTTAAAAAACGATAAGAATATCTAAGAAAGACATGTTCAAATAATTACTCCGAAACTAATCCACCACCTACGTCAAGCACAGCTTCCCATTTGCGTGTCAGTCGGATGTCACAGGCGAAGAAGTTTTGATTCTTGGAGGAGATCCACGCCTTGACAGCGGCCATCAAGCCTTCCATTCCGTCGTAAGTTCTACTAATAGCTAGCCAATTTTCCAACAATCGGTTGACCTGATGATCCATAAAGTTTCTATCGATGAATATGACGGATCGAAGAGAACCTCCCATTCCTATCTTGACTTTGGCTGACTGTTCTATCTCAAAAAGCTCGTAGAGATCGCGAAATGACTGTACCAACTTTCGAACTTTCTCGCGACAGTAGAGCATAATGTGGCGGACATGAAGATGACTTGCTAGAGCATTTTTGTTAAGGAAAGCGAGAAGATTGTTTCTATTGAGCCGAATTCAATATTCAAATTGTATCGATAGAAAAGAAGCCGCGAAAAATTCCGCAATAATTATGCATCAACCTATTAAAATGAAATAGAATTTCAGAGTAGGCATATCTGTCTACATCCTTGCTTAATGGCGTTGATAAAAGGAGAAGGATAAATCTTTGGCCCGCGTAGGTCCTTATTTAGGATGCGCCCCCACACTGTTCTTCTTTTCAGAATCGTAGCGTCATTTTTAACGCGTGTGTTTTGTTTTCTGAACAATGACTTGCTAAGGCTAGCCGATACGCTTATCACTGCTTTAATCCCCTGTCGGGTGCTAGTCGGCTCTTTGAGCAATGGAAGCAAGTTTGATCTAGTCCAAACACCCCTTACATGCCATTACCGTCACGGTAATCTCGTACAACCTCCACTTCCACTACTTTTAAAAAGCCTTAAAGTAGGCAGATTTTCTTCGCCACCGATTCACTCGTCTACATCAACACTTCTACTTTCCTACCTAGAAAGAGTTTCCAGCGACAAACCATGCCGCGAACAGCCATGTAATACCTTAGACAAGACGTTGGGTGAGCCAAAAGGGAAAATTTCTAAACGCTAAGCTGGTTCAGCTAATGCCACACTGTACAAATTTGCTCGTAGGATTCGATTCAATACTTTTATGATGGTTCCCTTTACCAGTCATTAGTCATATCAATTGATGGGCTCTGAAGTAAAGTCGTAGTGGCTCTAGTATGTCGGTTAAATGCAACTTCATAACTTTGCTGTAGATCCCTTCGAATGCAAGTTTTTGTAAGGAAATGAAGACCCGGAAGGAATCACCCTAAGCCATCTACCTTCCCTATCTCTACCGCATCGACGCATCGCTATCGGGTACGTATAGGAGAACGAGTAAACCTCCTTCGACAGTCTCACAAGAATGGCGATTTGTGGGCAAAACTCCAGAGTCGGACGGGACTCGAACCCGTACTTGTCCTTTCCGGGGATTCACTTTTTTTGAGAACGTGGTGGGAGGGACTTGATGAGTGATTGATGCCTGCGAGTCAAACGGAATGCGGAAAGCATAGAGATTTGTTTGGTCCATTAACGTCTGCGTCAGTAAAATCTATCCTGTACGGCCATGGCTGCAAGAATCTTGTTCCCTAATCCTGCTCAAACTAAGATGGACCAGAAGTACCTATAGAGAAGACAACCAGTTTGTTCTACTTAAAGGACTCTAATTTGCTTCCTCATTGTTAGAAGACTTTTTTACACTTAGGAATCGTTACCAAATGAGCAGCACCAACAGATAACCGATGGCGCTAGATAACTGCTATCAATTATCCGATGGTGCTGATGATGCTCATATGATATCAGTTCCTGATAAGACTTCACGTATTACGTGTTGGGAAAACAACAGACAGTAGGTCCGGATTTCGACCGCTAGCAAAGACAGAAAGTCGTGATAAGTGTATTGCGACCTCGTCATCTGTGACACGAACCTCCAGAAAAGGCTGCCGGAATCCCCCATTCAAATAGTTGAAAAGCGGAACTAGTTTTGCACAACATTTTTGGCTAAGGGTGAAGTGTAGGGTCGTCTAAAAAATTTTTGCTGAAGATTTGCAAACTCCAGACCTTTCTGAAATATTCTTGGAATTTCAATGGAGCTGTCATACATATAAGGACAGTACCAAGTTGTATGGCTAGATCATATACAGCTCCCTCTTCTCTGCTTATGTATTCATAAAATGGCGAACTGTCCACCCATATTCAACATGTACTTGAGTTTGAACCCATCCACTGCGGTGCTCAAATTTTAGGAAACTTAGGTCAAGAGCAACCCCTGTAGCCCACAGACATTGGCACATATTGCATATTTTCTGAGTGACGTATTAGTAGACCGAGAGAAAGTAGAAGGTCAGTGCGAACGCACTGAGTATACGTTAAATTGATCTCTACTTTATTGAATGGCTCCCCGAAACGAATTCCAGGGTTTAAAAGTTCTAGGAATCTAGGATGCAAATTTTTAGCAACTTACATGACAATGAAATAACCTATTTCCACACGTTCCAGGCCCATTTTAGCAACCGATTAAGATTGAAATAATAGCAGCAGGTAAGTATTTTGTCGAAATCGTAGAGCTTCACAGGAAGCTTTATCTGAAACCGTTCCTTTGAGTGCCCACTTTCGCTCTATACTTCATTAATATTACCCAACAATAAGATGCGAAACGTGAACGTTTTCTGAGAAGTAAAAACTGTTTCAAATTGATTTCAGGCCCGTTCAAAATATCCTAGCAATGAATTTGTCCTCGCTGGAGATGAACATAAGCGCGACCAAGTTTTCCATCTTGGAGGAAAGAGGGAGCTGATCGGAGACGGGCATAGAGAAAACAGAGTAGTTTAGCGTTTCTTATACCTGGGGATCTAGCCTGACGGTAGCGCTCTCAAGGGAGGAAAAATTTGAATATCCGTAGCGTGGAGGAAAGGAAATAAACCCACTGGTTTCCTACGTAACTGACGGCGCTGTACAATCTTTGAAGGAGGGCGCACCGGACAGTGATGAGGCTCATAATGCTCCATGGTAGTGATCTGATTGCTGGCCCGCCAGCAAAAGCCTTGAAAGGCAACTAAGCTCGGCTGGAACAATGTTGAGATGGGTCTAAGGTTAGAGGTGTATGGTTCGGCTCAGAAATGTGGATGTAGAAACGATTATGTAAATAGCCCCTGTCAGAAGAGAGTGCCATACATACACCAAAACTTTTACAGTACCCTATCGTATTCACATCAAGAAATCTCCAAATTGGTTAAGCGCCTACACTTGAGTAATCTCCTTTTGCGGCAATTTCAGGGAAGTTGCCAGAACATTCCACAAAAAAACATGGACTTGTGAGGACTCTCAGCAGATACGAGGGCTGCCTTTTATATTTCGGGATTTGGAAATACTAATGTAGCAATGACACCAATATCGTAAAGTNCTTCACAGGAAGCTTTATCTGAAACCGTTCCTTTGAGTGCCCACTTTCGCTCTATACTTCATTAATATTACCCAACAATGAGATGCGAAACGCGAACGTTTTCTGAGAAGTAAAAACTGCTTCAAATTGATTTCAGGCCCGTTCAAAATATCCTATCAATGAATGGGTCCTAGTTGAAGATGAACATAAGCGCGACGAAGTTTCCTATCTTCGAGAAAAGAGGGAGCTGATCGGAGACGGGCATAGAGGAAACAGAGTAGTTTAGCGTTTCTTATACCTGGGGATCTTGCTTGACGGTAGCGCTCTTGAGGGAGAAAAAATTTGAATATCCGTAGCGTGGAGGAAAGGAAATAAACCCACTG
>UZAF01018779.1:14638-25483 GCA_900617895.1 Haemonchus placei
TTCTCATCCCGTACGTAAAAAATAAAAGGGGAGGTCAACGTTCACGACACCTGAAGAAGCCGTTGATGCGTTCAGAATGCATGTTTTAGAGTTATATACCTACATCAGAGTTGCAAGTGCAAAAGTGTATAGATCTTAATGTAGAGAATTTTGAAAGGCAGCAAAACGATTTCCATAAATAAATAGTATTTGTTTCTGTTCTCAAATCTCAAAATATAAAAGGCAGCCTACGTGCTTTGCGAGTGCCACCATAGCAAGACCCTGCAAGGGTGTGGACATGGTTAAAAAAGCCACAGTATCACCTGGTAGGAAAAAATGAAAAACGTATTCTGTAATAAGCAACTTTGAAGTTTTTCAAAGTTGAGGATGAACGGATGTGATAAAGGGATCTCACTCGATCAAAAGAAGTTTAAACAGAATGAAGGGACGTTGAATGACAAAAATAATAAGTCCCACGGCCGTAGGAGATTAAATACCTGCCTCTCGCAAACGAACGAAATCGGCTAGAACTCTGGAAAGTATTCTATCGGCTGGGAACGAGAATCAACTCACTTGCGTTATTTTTCAATCTAAGAAGGGATTGACGTAAACTTTTGAGATAAACTTCGTGTACTTCAATGAGAATAGGTACCGAGATGACCAACGCTCGTTTTACCATGAAAATCGCGGGTGTATGGCCACCAATTGTTCACCAAATATTTCGCCCCCAGCTAAAGTGGTGGTTAGAGGTCTTCGGTGGAATGCTTTTGCAATTCTAACTTTTTTCCTAATTCAGAAACTCGCATGAAACTTAAATACGTTAATCAAAAACGTATTGTGATACTCACCGCATCTGAATGTAATTTGCTCTTTTCACGGTGCTCTTTCACGGTACTTTAGTGAAATTTACCCTCAAACCATTGGAAACTACACATAGCATTACCCTATGGAAAACTATTTTATTTCGGAATAACAAAATGTGAAATACCAAAAACTTCGATAATTGGTGGGAAAGCCTCGGCTTTTGATGACAGCAGGAACGGGAAAATATCGAGTCGATTAGTTTTCCGATGGCAGACACTGGCATGGCACTCCGCTCCTTCGCTGATGAAGCGGATTTTCCTTTCTACAAATTTTGCTCGAACAACGCCTTTTAAGCTCCTCCTACATGTGTCTATAGGATTCAATCAGGTCACTTGTTCGACCACTCCATAATTTTGGTTCGCTGTTCGCTGAAGGCCGCCTTCAGAACCTTTGAGGTGTGTTTCGGATCGTCAATCTGCTTCAGGTTCCATCCTGCTGGAATGGCATCTTTCATAGTCCACGACCGGTCCCTCGACCGGTCGCTAGCGACTCGAGGAGGCCGCGCTAGTTATGGGTGCCGCAGTGGACGGTCCCGCGCGATCAGTCGAGCGACCAGTCGAGCGACCAGTCGCTAGTGACCGACGACCAGTCGCGACCAGTCGGTCGCCGGTGGCTCGTGAGATGGGTCCGCGACCAGTCGCGCGACCGATCGCGGGACTGGTCGCGCGACCGGTCGTGGACTATGAAAGATGCCAATGTGCTGCTGTGCCCGTGGCAGGACGATGTTGATCATTATTTTTACGTAGCACTCCCCTGTCACTGTGCCATCGACTTTCCAAATGGACTCACTCTGATCGAGGAGAAGGCACCCTATACCGTCACACTTCCTCCACCATGTCACACTTCCTTCCTTAGTTGTAGGTAGAATGTATTTTGGATTAAACCTTTCCCCAGATTGACGTCGTCCGTACCGTGTACCATCGCTTCCAAACAAATTGAATATGCTCTCATCTGTAATAGAAACACTACTCTAGTCAGCCGAAGGTCAGTTGAGGTGACGCGCGCAAACTCTACTCCAGTTTTCTTATCTTTCAGACTGATGAACAGTATTTTGGCTGGACCTGATGAACAGCTTTTTGCTGGACTCCCCTCATAAATATCAGCATTGGTGAGTCGTCTTCCTACAGTTCGCCGACGAAGAATGGTGCCATCTAGCGCTGAACTCAGCGGCAATATCAGTCGCAGTGAGGGTCAGCCCTCGACCGTAGTGCGATCCGTCTGTCTTGGGCTGATAAAGCACATCGGATTATTCCCGTCTTCCTAGCATTGCCAACAGAACTCCTCACCTGTTAGCGTTGGTTGATCGAGGAAATCGTTTGTGTGGGAACTTCAGAATTCTTGAAATGACCATGACTTTCATGTATAATAGAACTCCCATCGCGTTTACTGGTGATTGCCGAACTCCCTGAGCGATTAAGACCTTTTATACACGCCTTCAGTGTACAAGCACTAACTTCAAGCACAAATGGGATGCAAAAAAATGCAAATATAGCTAATCTCGCAGCAAGGAAAAATCGCTTGAGTTGTAAATCTTTTGCACGTAGTCACGTGCTCTCCTAGTTCTGAAGCCTAACAGTATAAATTGTATGGTCTAAAGTGCGACTCGACATATTAAAATTTTTCTCGAACCCTTTACTAAAAAAGGTGACGATGGAAAACGACCGCAGTGTATATCAATACAAGCGCCGAATTTTAATGACGTACATATTTTCATCAACAACAGAACTAGTATTTTAGGAGCACGATGATCAGATTCTATCGCTTGTAAGGGGGACGAGCTGATTCGAAACACATGGCCTTCTCTATGGTAACGGAAAAGTCAATCTGATCGTGGAGAAAAAGCATATTCCTTTCCGTGTCAACTGATTAAGTCTAAAATGAAAATGCAAAGTTGAGCGCTCCTACTACTACACAACAATAATCTAAAATTACATGGAAACTAGATAGAGGTATTGAAGAATGCGAGATATATTTTAACCTTCAACTTCCATCAAATTTATTCGTCTTCTTCGTCATCACAATTAAATGATAGTAATCGGCCCTCGGGTTGTTTGACCTCGATCTTTTTCTTTTTCTTCTCTTCTTTTGCGTCTTCTTCCGCACCATCAACAGTGGACCTCTTCACTGGTTTTTTGAAAGTGATTTTGCCCTCGGCGATCTTCTTATCTGAAATGTTTGTCATAACAGATCGTTGTACAAACACTGAATTTATTTCCACAACTTCGACTACATTATCGGCCCTACATATCATTCATTCACTGCAATCAAAATTGTAAAGAGCGTGTATGAGTGCGGGCAATGTACTGTTTCCTGAACTTTATTGCTGAAGGAAATTATCTCTATGCCCCATCATCACTGCTTAATTTGCCCATGATTAGTATTGGGCTGTGCAAAAAGCTCCCGCCGTTTTCGAATACCCTGGATTTATTAACTGCTTTGTAAAAGATCAACGGCATAACCTTACAAAGTTAAATATTTTTTTATCTCCTGAAAGAGTAAGCCCTAATATATGTATATCCCTATTCGAAATCTGCCAACATTCCTCGAAGTTTGTTTGTAAAGGTTCGTGTGAAATGGAGGACCATCGCATACATTTTTGGCACCTAGTGCTTTTTTTCTACTGCAAGGGCAAAAACGCAGCTCAAGCCGCGAAAAATATAAGTTAAGTTGAGTGCTCCTCATCCTAGAAATAATTTCCGCCCACGCCCCAACCCCTGTGAGCGGAGACTAGTTGTGCTTGCTACCATCGGTGTTCACATTGTGCCGCCTGCCTACATACGAAACTTGTACTCTAGATCATGAGAACAGGAGTAATGGGTTTCCTGTGGAAAATACACACCGACACACACACGTACACACAAAAAAAAACAAACACACCAACAAACTAAAGGCATAAGCGTCAGTTACAGCGTCACGTATATTAGGGTCGGTACTGCTGGTTACATATACGGCAGGATGCAACAAGACACTGCACAGCACTTTACCATATACCTTGAGAGATCTTCAGTCTTTTCTCTTTTCTTAACTCTAGAATCTTGCTACTAGAGTTATGAATTTTTGATCTCAGCGCCGCCTACCCCATTGCAAGCCCAGTCTACTGTTAAAATTCGACCACTCGTCCTTCGATAGCCTCTAGCCAATTCTTCCGCATTTTGTGAGGCTTTCATATAGAAACATGAATTTAAACTCATAGCCCCGTCCACCTCAGTGTAGGCCCCGCCCACTAATAGAATTTGGTTACCTTTAAATCGATAACTTCAGAACACTTTTCCGGATTCCAAAAAGGTTGTTGAACCAAGCTATAAATTTTTGTAACCCTACATTCAACAGCATGCTACGCCAACCTGGACGCAGCTTCAGTGAATTTCCGCATGAATAGCACGCTTTAGACACTGCTGGTTTCTGAATGGATTCATAACTTGACTGCTACAAAAGGTTCGAAGGCCAGAAGGAATGAAGTTGCTCTTTTTCTGGCCTTCGGACCTCCTAAAACAACCAAGTTACGAATTCATTTATAAAGTACTGGTTCAGGAGTCCCTTCAGCCTAATTGGTTAACCCACTTCTGAGCTTTGCTTTTTTTCCAGTGTCTGGGCTTTTCTAAAACACAAGATTTACTTTTGCCTTACGCGCAGGTTATACAGTGCATGCTGTGCCCTTTGTAGGCGGAATTCCGCTAAGCGCTTATAAGCTCTTGGGATTTTCTTCAGGCAACACCTAATTTTGAGGCAGACAAAAGACTTACAAACAGAAAGACGGATAGGCAAACACAGGAAAGTTGGCATAAGAGGGCACGAACAAAACGCACGAAGTGTGTCAGTGAGTGTGTGTGTGTTTCGTTGGAAATCAACAGCCCCTGTTTTTTTCGAGCCAGAGATTCTAAAATTGGGAGAGTGCAGGCAGCGGGTAACTTTAGGAAGAGAGCTCGGTGTTAGCCGGATGATCCGACTGGTCGACTATATGTTGTAGAAGGATCTTGTCTGAACCATTGCTATAAAATCTCTAGGCTCATACAACCTTCTAATTTTTATCTGTTGCAGACGAATTTTAGGAACAAGGCTTAGGGAATCATCTGCACAGCTGTGTGAGTATGGCAGGAAGAGAACCGGACACTTGGTGTAAATATGCAACGATTTAGTTCCAAATGTAGTCAGGTTTGATAGAAAAATTAATCTCATCGTTCTATTCACTCACCATCCTCTTCCTTCTGCTTGCGTTTCAATTCTTTATTCACTTCTTCTTGTGATAAATCCGTTTTTGGATCGAAAACAACCACCTAGAAACCTTTTTTTTTCGCAATTTGTTCTTAAGTTTTGATTTTTTCAGAATCATGATTCCCTTCTACGAAGAATATGAAACAGATTTAAGTGGGGTTTGGCAGGGATAGCAGAGTGATTAAGAGTGAGGGCTCGTGTCTGTAGCAGAAGAGCGCGAGATTGTTCCCTGCCGAGAAAAGAAGAACTCCTTGCAAAAAATTGCATAAATGGTGACGATACCTTCGTCATGGTCAGGTTGATGAGTGGGTTGACGGAGAGACCTTATTACAGAGCCATTCCAAAAGTCGCTGAAGAGATCAGTACAGAAGGCTAAAGCGTCCCTTGAAGTGACGCACAAGAGCCGCCCGAGTTCGGTGGACAGCAAGCTACTAAGAAGGGATCGACCTCAGCCAAGAAGTTTGTCCAAGATGGCACTCTGAACGTGGGACCACCTTCTAGGAGCTCTCGAGAGGTAGTTAATCTAATGCAGCGCAGGAACATTCACGCCCTACGCTTTCCGGAGACACGCTGGAAAGGTGCAAAGGCCAGAGACATCGGAGAANTTATCAAACTCTACGACAAAGGAGAAGACATCAAACGAATTGGGTTGGGTGTAGCGGCGCCTCCCAAGACTTCGTCTCAACAGAATCAGCGGTCAAATCATGACTGTGAAGGAAAGAGGTATACTGTACAATAATTTCCGTTTACACACCAAATGCCCCCTCCATCGGAAAAATATGATTTTAGTTAAACCTTGATGCCAGATCAGTTTCGGGGTATCTCACCACAGTGAGTGATCTGATTCACGTCGACAAAAGGTGGAGAGACCTAGAAAGGGCTCACGAAGGTAGAGGAATACGAGACAGAAACGAAGAAGGGCAGGGCCCTGACCACCTCGGGTCGCGATCGAGCAGTCTGCACATCTTCCAGCAAAGGAACCTTCCCCGATCTAAAAAAAGCATTAGACCACCTTCCACAGTAGTCTGAAGATGCTTCAAAACGAAACGTCCTCAAACAGCTGACCTTTACGATGATGATCACGCGCACTCCACACGCTGAATGTGAAAAAGGCAAAGATCTTCAGCTAGGGGGACGGCGCGGAGTGAAACCTAGATCGCGTTGGAGAGGTCGAAATCGAAATAGCGCAGGAATTTTGGTACATCGGGCTAAAAAGGCTCGAATAAACGCGCATAGATGAATTGGATTTAGTCCACTGGTATCCTCTGCGATAAATGGTGCTCCAATGCTCAAAGGAAAAATATACCGAACAGCCATGAGGTCCTCGATGCTTCGGCAGCGAGAGCTTCATCATGAATGGAAATCACGAAAGACAACTTCTCCGCTGAAATGAAGATGCTCAGATAGACAGTGCATTTGGACGTGACTGTGATAAGGCTCTCGTGAAATTCGAGACTCACAGTAATCTAGAACAAGTAACCCCGAAGCAGAGATGGCGAGAGGTGATAAAGAAGAAATACCTCGGAGCTAAACTAACGGTAGAAAATGCGTTTGATGGAGGGAAGTTATGGTAGACGACAAGTCGTGTAACAGACACAAGCGCTCTACTATTGAAATTTTACATTTCCTTGAATTTAAGAAAAACTAACAAATTCATCTATAAAGTAGCTCTCATAACCGACCTACATAAATAGAGCCTTTGCTCAGCAAGAATGTCTAATTTTCAGCGCCGGAGAAGTTGACAAGATCCCCTAAACAAACAATGAACGGCCAAGAGTAGCAGAGGATAAATAAGCTGACATAGTGAATATTACGCGATTTTGAAGAAATTCGAACATTCTCGTAACTGAATGTTAAATTATATATCAATAATTTCACCCCAATGTTTAGGTCAACTAAAAGGAAAGATAACTCACTTCTGGTCGGTCCTCCTCTTTCATTCTGAGCAGTTCCGTCTGCGCATCATCAAACTCTGATGGGCCTTCATCTTCAAACTGAAAGGAAAGGGTAAGTACGTGTCCCTACATATTTCACTGCGGTCATAGAATTTTTTTTTTGTGAGCTAAGAAATATCATCGAAAATGCAACACTGATAAAGATGAACATTATCTTTTTCCTTTACTCGTTTCTTTACACAGAATGCATATTCATTTTAATAGTGAGATGCACAAATCTTTAATGATCTAATGTGCAGTAAAGGCTTTCGCTCAAACACGATGACACCGTAAATTCCTATGAATTCTTCAAAAACAAAATAAAGCTAATCCGTGCGTTTCTGTTAGAGAGAAGAAATCGTTTCCATGGCAAACCTGCATTCTAACGGGGTTGCAGCCATGTAACGCAAAAGTTTGAAGCGCGGTTCGAAGGTTATTGACAGTTTCAGCGAAGCATTCAAAAATTTTCAACCTCAGTCTTTTGAGCTTTGACGTTAGCGGTTAATCGTTACTGTTTTACGAAAGAAAAATCCATAGCGCCCTAAGATCACGTGATGCAGAAAGAACACGAGAAAGGAAAAGAAAAAGAACATTACCATTGATCTTCGCGACACTGCTTTAGTAAGAGACTAGAGATGCGCAAATGCTACAATAAATTGCCAACAAGAGTAGGGGTATTATTAAGCAGTAGAGGTGAAAAACGCTAATATCAACGTGTATATATGCGTGTGTGTATGTGTGTGCACATGTGTATATGTATGCGTATGTATGGCAGGTATTCCTCTGGTAAGAAACTTCCCCCTTCTAGAACCAATGCCATCCATTTATGGATACAGTTTTTCGCAATTTTTCATGCACCATACCATTTTGAAATCCTGACTTGATNTTGTTGTTTCATCATAGTGCTTCATGAATACCCGTGATCCATGAAAAGTTTAAAAAAAGGTGAAAATTCTCAATATTTGTCGCATGAATGCGCTTGGTTGGTAAGGAATTTCGGTAATGGTGGAAAAAGAAATAAAGAAATTATAAAATTAAGTAATCTTTGTTAGTAACGAAACTCAAATGTTTTCACATATAGATGCACAAGTTAGGTTAGCTGACGGAAATTTTACCCTCCCACTAATTCAACTTCCGTCCACAGCTCAGTTCATATAAAAAATCCACGTGAAATAAAGTGAGAAGAACTCACTTTATCCTCCAGTTTAGGTGGTTCTTTGAAACCCATTTTCTTCTTCATTTCCTTGATGAATGGGGGATCATCCTGCTCTATGAATGCTATTCCGGACTTCTGCTTATAAGTCAACGGTTTCTGTGCCATCTGAAACACAGTGAAAGATAACACAGTAGTAGAAAAAAAAGACAGAAAACGAATACGGACAGACGAAAAAATTTTGCAACCGAAATGGCTTTGCTTTGTAAACCCATATTGGCCAACAATATTTAACAATTCAAACGCTGCGCTTTTTAGACCCAATCCGATGAAGGAACTAGGAAGAAGGGATACAGACTCTCCTTCTGATCAGTATAGAACATTGATCCTTCTGATCTTACATACGCTCCTATCATGAACACTAAACCCCCTAGGTTTCCTTTTCTGAACATGCTACATCTTTCCGAGAAATACTGCGGGTTGCCCGGCCACTACTACCTGAGCTCTAAGCGGAAGACAGCGGCAATAGTGCCCACTTACGGAACCACTCCATTCCTTGAAATTTTTTTCTGTGGTCAAGAAAATCTTTTGTTGTTTATCTTACCGCATTCTATGACATTTCTTATGATTGAGTTGATTCGGTTTCCAATTAAATAACGCAAGATCTCCACGATTTGGGACTATTTATTTGCTTTCGCTGCCTACTGATATAACCGGATGCTTTAAATACAGCGGGTCATAATTTCCGATGAAAAGGTAATACCAAATTCCACGATAATAGTAACTTGCAGTTTTTTTTCGTGAATGGATTGATTTATAAGTTATATCGAACACTGAACTTGGAGACACCAGCAAAAAAAGCTTGTAAATCAATGAATAGTAAATGAAATAGTAATAAAAATAACCAGTAAGCAGGAAATAAAAAACTTTAGAAGTAAAAAGAAAAGTACTCTTTAGCGTCACATGCATGGCTCGTTTTTATTTTACTACAGAACTAATATCAAAAGGGAACAATCTTTAGGACAAATTTTTACAAGTGGAAAAGAAAATTTATTGCTTCGAGAACACAGCCTATCTTACCTACAGTAATGCAACCGAAAGAACTATACACTAACCGAACCATCTGACTAGAATTCCTTTTCGATTTTCACGACAAAAGGTAAAATAACAAAGAAAAGCTAAATTTGGATACATATATGTGGATAAAACGCGGGTCACAACAAGGTNGGAGAAGCGGTCTGTCGACCAGCGAAACGAGGGCGTGTCCGTTGTCGGTACTCTCCTCCGGGGCCCTCGTAAAAGATGGTCATGGTGTGCGAGCTGAGGATAGACTAGTGAGGGTCATTTGATTGATAGTCGGAGAGAGGAATTGGGAATGAGGGGCACGTGTGATGTGTAGTTCGTTCGGGGATGTTAATGGCTGGCCAGTTTCTGAACCACTGAATTGCCAAAGTAACTATGTATGTGGTACTGCAGGAAATGCAGTTTTTCTGTATTCCAAGTGTCGAGTCCTCGCTTCGCTGCCGCCTCATCATGGGCGCCGCCATCAATCTCTTACGCAACGTCGCACAAGACCGATATAAAAGTGGCTGGTTCAAGACAGCAGAGTCGACTTGCTCTTCTCCGTCGCCGTGGAACATCACCCTGGCCGTATGGCCTCCTCGTCCTGACCCTTTCCCCTTGTTCTATTTGTAATGTTATATTAGTAATAAATAAATATGTATAAGCAAGACTAGTGTATAACAGAAGAACTCTCGTTCCCGCTACACCATCAGATATAGGCATAGCTAACCTATAATCTGATGTGGAGGTCCCGGAATGGGAGGAAGAAGGCTCCGAAAACAGTACAGAACGAGATGGCGACGGTGAAGGCACGTATTTCGATGATGATGAGAAGGTGAGCCATATGTTTATCCCTTCATTNATTGTAATAATCTTTCAGTAACTTTTTGGTAAAAAAATTTTATTACTCCTTTCTTTTCAGAAAACATGTACAGTGCGTGGAAATAGTGCCACCCACCGTGAATATGTGCGAAACATTATGATAGCCGCCATGGTGAGTCAGATGAAGACGATCCATGGAAAGCGGAATGCGGCCCTCTGCGTGAATGAAGGTATGCAGGACTTAGAGAAGACGCGCCAGCGTCTACACTAGCAGCACGCGTATATGATGTATTTGTGGAGGGTATGTGGTTTTATTTCATTGTTAAGATTTGAACGAAGTATTTATTGTCTCCTTTTTCAGGAGTTGAATCCCAGAAAGCAGCAGCTCAAGTACGTCAACTTTGGGCTGCTGCATGGCGAAGCGACGCCATCAACCTAGCGGAAATCTAGGTGTTCCAGCCGTTCCAAATCCACGATTTATCGTCTTCAATGCGATGTATCCACCGGCATAATCTTCGCCGTTTTTCCCTCCTTTCGACTTAACATTCTTATTGCAACGTTCGTTTATGGCACAAATGTCATATTATGCATCTCATCTTTTTTATGTAGCTTCATGCTTTATGAGAATGCCTGTGCCACAATGGAACCACAATCGAAGCTCGAGGACGAGCTTACTGTAAGGAATGGAGATGTCGAGTCCTCGTTTCGCTGCCGCGTCTCTTACGCAACGTCGCACAAGACCGATGTAAAAGTGGCTGGTTCGAGACAGCCGGGTCGACTTGCTCTTCTCCGTTGCCGTGGAACATCGCCCTGGCAGTA
>UZAF01018780.1:8859-29689 GCA_900617895.1 Haemonchus placei
CCGTGCGTGTGATATAGTGCGCCACTTGCCACTTCACCACCTCCGCCCCGTATATATATCAGTCAAATAGTGTTGGACATTGTGAAATATTATATATACGTATATATCTTTCAGCAAGAAGGCGAGTTGAAAGAGAAGCCTATTCGTTTTCCCACAGAAGACCGCGGTTGACGCCCAGGGAAAAGTCGGCATCGGGAGCTACGATGAATATGGGAATCCTGTTATCTTTGCATTGTCGAAGGAGGTCGAGGACAGCTTCCATCGAACGGGAACCATATTATAGGGTTTTGACCCCCCATTACAACCCTCATATGGTGTGAAATGAAGAGACCCCTTTACACTCCTGGGAGTGTGGAGCTTGGAGGCTCCTTCACTGATACTGCTCCTCACATCAAATTCTAACGATTTGTAGATGCTATCGCTGGTCCTGGTCACGACCATGACCAGTCAGACACTTGTTTTGGCCCTGGTGTTGTCTGGAGGTGGCAACATAAAATGCAAAAACTGCAAAGCCTCGGGGATCCGAAACACCAATCCCAACTCGTCCCAACTCGAATTCCACATCGCTATCCACCGCAATATCCGTCGCTGCCAGCATCTCAGCCGTGAAGAGCGCATATGAAACTTTCCGCACTTTTCAAAATGTTTCACATGTGGCTCGCTTTTTTGGGTACCGTTCACGTTATATTCATTGCGAAGCCCACTGGCGCCTTCTACTGTGCGAACAGTCGACGCCATGAATGAAACAAAGGACGCTTAGTGGGTTAAAGCAGTAATTTCTGACAAAATCATTTTCGCTCCTTTTTTTGGCATTCGGAAGGTCATTTAGCGGAAATGGACCATAGTTCTATACTCGGTGCTCATGCCCATATACCATGCAAAAAACCGTTTTCAAAGAGCTTCCCACGCCCTGGAAGACCTTCCTTGTAAGTCTAAGTAAGGTCTACGTGAACGAGAGTAATGAATTTGCGGTTGAAAATTTCTATCGCGCACGCTTCGCCCCTTGTAGGTGGAGTCCAGTCCTGGCATAAGTATTCCCATCCTGTCCTCCGTACTCCTACCAAATTTGAACTTTCTAGGTCCGAGGGAACAGGAGTTATGAATTTCCGGTCAAGCACACTGCCGACACACCAACAGACACACTTAGCGAATTATATAAAGTAGGATATATATATAATTTTAGAAAGCGCGGGACTGTACAAGCCTTATAAGTCATTTGATTGACCGTCCACCTGAACAATCGCTATGAAAGTTTCTGCGCATCGACCCACCATCGAGGAGTTGCTCGGGGAAGGTTTCAGGAGTTGTGACATCGAAAAAAACCCAGCGTTCCGTCTCTGACCGTTCGGAAGGTCTCTGCTGCTTTCAGGGCTCGGGGACTAGCCTCTGAGATGCCAAAATGTGGACGACTGGGATCAGTGAACGCACTTAAGATTCGTGACAAAATTAGGAAGAGGATCACCCGAAAGGATGGAGTCAGCATGAGTCGGATTGCTTCTGACTTCAACATCAGTCGTCAAACCATACAGAAGATTGTGAAATGCGACCTCTAGCTGAACGGTTTTAGCTCTGTCGAAGACAGTTTCTTACCAAGCTGTCCAACGAAAGTCGGCCGATGAAATGCAAGAAACATGTTCGAGAGCTTAGGGTGCGACGCAACTCGCACACACC
Organism: Haemonchus placei; assembly: GCA_900617895.1. NCBI lineage: Eukaryota > Metazoa > Nematoda > Chromadorea > Rhabditida > Trichostrongylidae > Haemonchus > Haemonchus placei. The sequence continues at coordinate 10,531 of UZAF01018780.1, forward strand.
TGAACTAGTGAGAAGGTTCACACGGAAAAACAGTCTTAAGACTGTCAAAACCAGGGTCAGTTGTTGTTAAAGGCCACAAAATGTCGACTTGTGCATAGCAGACTACCTTTTAGAAGTGTGATGGTTTGGGCCTGGGTGATATCATAAGCAAAACACCGTCTTCATCGAAGGAAATAAGAGAAACTACTCAGAAGACGACTAGAAGGTAGTTTTAGAGAACATGCTGTTACCCTGGGTCATTAAACACTTTGGTTAGCGCTCGTTTGCACTTCAGCAAGATTGGGCTCGTTCTCATGCCTCAAATTCGACGAAACTGATGCTGGACTCGCACTCCCCGGATACTGGGGCAACGACATCTCACCTTCCTCTCACGAGACTTCAGTCCACTGGAACTCTGTGTGTGCGGTACTTCGAAAGCAAGATCACAGGATGCTGATACCGCTAACTGGACGCTCTAAAGTTAGCGCTTCAGAAGGCATGGGACGATATCGACGACTACTTTTGGTCCACTGTTGATTCAGTCAAGCAACGTCTAGATTCCTGTTTAAGAGAAAAAGAATCGAACTTCGGACAGAGTCTGTCCTAAGTGATAATGTAGCTCTACTCTATTCCTCAGTGAGGTTGATTTTCTCCCGGGTCTTTCTCTTTGACGTTACGCCTACAAATGAGGCGTCTTACACTTTTCAGCCACCCTGTGTGCATACATACATAAGGTAGTTGAGATAAACTTTAAAGCAGGTTAAGGGGACCGTGAAGCTGTCACGTTAGTGCTGCCTTTTCGGAAGTAACGAAAGTTGCGTGTAGAGGTTGGGCTGTGAAAACCACGCCTTTTTACATGTTCGTCTATATATTGTACGTAATGAAGGGTTATCGTCTTAACGTTCTGCTGTCGATTCTTTTCTCTATTCCTAAGTTGGCAATACTTCCGCGAACTCTTTTCACGTCACTGTATTCGATATTATGCAATTTAGGTGTTCAACGAAGGTATCAGTATCTGTAAATGGAACATCAAGAAAGCTCGCCCAATAAGGTGAATGTGGCTTCATCTTTTCCAGTCCAACAAATTTTTAAGCCTGCATAAGAAACTTTTAATCGCGAGCAAGTGGGCAAATCGTTAAGTTGCCTTTTACCATCTTTTTGATGTGTCAAAATGTATGTAATGGTGTATTGTGTGTAAAAGGCTGTGTCTTTACGACTGATACTGATAAGCAGCCCTCGCCGAATGCAGCTTCACTAAACAACATAATTTTTTTGGTAGATGGTGGTTATGAAGAAGAGTGTTTGTACATATGTCATGTAATGTGCAACTTGTGAATAGAACTAAAAACCTTGATGCGAATACTGTAATGAGATCTTGTGCCATTACTTTTTACGTCATGTGGTTGGATGGTGGACGATACGTCGCTTGAAGCGAATGCCATTGTTCTTTCAGGCGACGAGTATTGTTTTCCCAACGAGTCAACAGCCAACTGTGGATGAATTGTCCAACCATAGCAGTGAGTTCGCTTGAAGTGCAGATGGACCTCTATCAATCTAAGCTCGTTGACCCTACTGGGTATTGAGTTCCACTGGAGATTTTTCTATGAATAGGGAATCATCTTTATGCAAACATATGAAACGTAAATTGTGGGGTGTTACATCCTTCCATCTCTTTTCGACTCGACTATTTTTATTGAAATAAAGGTAAGAGTGAGTTATTTTCCAAAAGCTACTAGTTATGAAATAGAGTAACTCAGGCTGCGTTTACCTGAGTGGAGTGTTTGCGCAACATATTTCTCTCTTCAGTCGGCTGGTCCACTCTTTCGGCATAAACATAACTTTTTTATCCGTTGTATATGTAAATGTGAAGGGTGGTCCTTGATCCTAGATAAGGGTTTATTCAGTAAGCTTGCAAGTAAGTTATCATTGGTGAAGTGTTTTTGTTGAGCGAGAACCTATTCACCCCACTTCCGTGCCCAAGAATTTGAGTTTTGACAGACGTCTTTTTCGCAACTCCTTTAGTTACCAACTGGTTGCTCTGAACAGTAGAGAAGAAAGTAGAGACTTGATTAGAATGCTTTTCCATAAAGAATGAAGGACTGGATGTGTTTTTTCGCTCGCGAAGGAAGATTCGCGTTAGCTGAACTTGATTCTGTCAGCCTGTTCCACTTTTGCTTCCACTCCATTTGATATTGGGTTGTAAGGGGATTTCCTAGCGTAACGTTTGGAAATGAACATCATAATCATTTCATTTCAATCACTCAGTTTAGTGAGCTGTTTGCAGCTTATTGAATGGCATTTACAGAGTTGCAAGTATGAAAAGATCGTGTAGTAGTAACAGTCAAAGTGTAACACACACTATTCGTGCCACTGAAGGTTCTCACTCACTGAAAGATCTCTTGCCGTTTAGTGACGAGGCTACGTAACGTGACCCCAGGTGGCGGATAGGAGAAAAGTCAACGGTACTTGCCCAGAGACGCATGTGGATTCAGGCGGTGTACTCACTATTTCTGCTTTGCTGTGTGGATTGAGAACTTCCGTCTCCCCGCGTGTGTATCCACGCATATGTATGCGGAGGGGCTGCGGATGCAGCTTTCCAGTCTCCAATACCGATAACGTTCTTGGCCTTTCCGGCTTGCATCATCAATAAAAAGAAAAACCGTAGATGCACCCTTCCCTTGTGAGCATTGGTTCTTCTGGTTCTAGGCGGCCTGGTACGGCACTGTTATTTTAGCAACCTCTCCCGAACAGTATTAATGTCCTAATGCTGTCATATTGGAGGCTTCCTCAAGTTCAGGGCAATGGAGCCCATTACATTACTAATTTTGGCGTATGAGTACCCACAAATAGCATGGCAGGCTCTGATGTGGGGGCTGGGTAGTTATCAAGGCTGTCTCAGAACGGACAGGAGGGCTTAGATATTGGAGGCGACCCCTAATCGCCTCCCAGATTTCTTCCCACTGACTCGAATCCAAGGTTTGCAGGATGTTCAGAATACCAACCACACTCACACACTACACGTTATGCCTGGATATATCTGCAAGGAGACAAAAGGTGTTACGGGTGCCGAGACTGAGGGTTCTGTTGAACCCTTTTAAAATCTCCTCGCGGTGTTTCAGTGGTTTTTTCAAGAGAATGGAAATTGCGATAGAAAGAGAGAGGTTCAAGCAATCTTTATTGCGAGTCGATAACAAAGTGTCAGTGCGAGTATCGATGACCGTTTCCCCCAGGGGGTTCTCCCTCTCCAGATCAGGAGTTGAGAGGGAATAAACGCCTGCGATTCGCAGGGGATGATACTCCGGCTGATACTCCAGCGGGGCGGCTTTAAGCGTGGCTTCTTGTTGGACTTGTGGAGACTGGTTGGTGGAGGCTGCTGTTTCAAAAGGTGTAGACTGCTTAGTGGGAGCTGCACGTTGAAACTGTGTAGACTGCTTAATGGAGCGGCTTGTTGGAAGTGTGTAGACTGCTTGATGACATGCAGCCTTAGAAGCGGTGTCACTAATGAGGCTATTGTGTTTGCTTGCGTTGGTGACAGAGCAACAAGTTGTGATCGAGATCACAACTGCTGCGATTCACCTCACAGGCGTCCTCATGCACTGGTTTCAGGGAATACAGACAGAGCTGCAGTTTTACACATTGGGCAGCGCGTGAGACGGGATCGGGGTGCCTGCTACAGCTGCTGGTGTAGTGGGACTCCCTATTTTCATTCAGTGTGCAAAAACTGCATGTCGACTTTGGAGTGGTGCGCTTCAAGATCGTCCGACATGCAGTTTCTATGGCTCCGAGTCTGGAGAGTGCCACATCGATTGCTTGGAATCGTGACCGGATGTTGTGCAGCAGCGTCGCTATGTCGCAGCGATCGAGGCCGGTGATGACTTCTTGCATATCAGGGGCGAACGACACGACGATGACCTGCTTAATTCCGTCCTCTTATATATTTTTATTCGTCCTTTATTCGTCCTCCGATTTTTCTGCGTGTATTCAAGACTCGCCTTCCCAGATTCGCTTCAGGGAAATTTAGAAATTGTAGTGAGTCCCTTTAGAGCCACTTTCTCTAAGAGTGCTTCTGCAGGCCGTCTGTTTGAGAGATCTTGAGGTGTGGCGGCATTTGTTGCCGTTGGCAGATGGATTGGGCCGCGAGTAAGCAGGTGTGTGTTCTGAGAACACTGCAGATATGGTACTGTAGAATAGCTATTAGTTGCAAGTTTATACGTGTTCATAGTTGATATGGGAATATATACAAGAATGTACTGGTGAGATCAGGAGGATTAAAATATCGATTACAAAGTCGTCTTTGTCGAATTATGGACCCGCGCTGAATACGGAAAGGCTAATCTGGCAGCGTCAGTGAAGCTCACTTGCACAGAAGTGGAGCTCGAGATGTCCTTTGAAAACAACGACGTTACCCTTTTTGGAGTACCGGTGCAGAAGTGCCGGGGAGGTATTGCAGGCTGAGCAATTGCCGCCAAGGCAGTCGCATAGTTAGATTTTAGGCGTATAATGCAGCAGTGCAATAAGCGCCATATTCCTTTGCTAACAGTGCAAATAACTGACTTGGCAAACGATAAGATGTAAATACAAACAATTGGGCCACCAAAGTAAGTGAGAGCGACAAAAGCATGTACTGTGCCGAGGGGTGTGGTGCGTTAGGAACGAAATGGCCGCGTCGCGGTGGGAGGGGCGTCGCGCGCGAAGGAATGTAGCAGGATGCAGCAGTAGGTAAGAAATACAAGAACAAAAGTACTAATAGTAGAATTATGCATAAAATAATGATCGCATATCAGTTGAGCTGTATGAAGAACGCTAGAGCTGTAATAACGGCGAATGAGTGGTCCGCGACAGCCGCGTGCGGCGAATCGATTACACAAAATCGTTCCTAACGCCCGTCTCCCCTGTGCCGAGCGCAGTTAATGTCGATCGATATTAGGTAAGCTAATACCACTGAACCATTGGTGTTTTAGGGGCACTATATGAGACTTCAATTTCGAAAATGTAGAAACCATTCTGGAGGAGTGTAGTGGGTCTATCGGAACAATGAGCGTTGCATTGTTCGTTCACCATAGGGTGGTTGAATTTAAGAATGATGTCATTTTTTTCTCCTTAAGGCCCACAGGTGGCCAAGAATTGTTGAGATCAACGAGTTACCATTACTGTGGCTTTCGCTGGTGACTTGCAGATGCTGTAAAATGAGCACAATGCATTCATAGCACTCTGTGAGCTCTGATAAATACTATAAAGTCACACTCTTGGTTAACAATAAATTCTTCAACCACATCTTGTAGCATCTTTAATTCGATCCATAGGACCATTTCCTCGTTAGACGTACATAGCAACGGTGTTTCCTTCACGAACGTTTATGTTCGGGATTTTTCAGAGGTAGGATGCCTTGTGGGTTATCAAATAGTTTTTGGAAAGAATCGCCCCGACACCAGCAGTTACGTGGCGAGTTTCCACATCTGCACTGAATCCTACCGGGACAGGTAGAGAACCTTCTCATTGCTTGAGTAGGTGTAGTGGTGTTACATACTACTGCAACTTGGAAATTACGGGGCAAGAAAAAACGATTCATCTTTCGCAATTGCAAAACGCTTGTTTCTAGTGATGTAATGGTCTTTGAATTGGTATGAATGTAATGTTGAAGTTATCGTTGTTATTGACCTAATCTGACTGTGCGATTTCGAATATCCGTTTTAATACTGGTCTGTGAGCGATTTTATAGAACCAGCACTAAGAAGCGGTAGACTGCAACCGCAGAGAAGTCCCCCGCAACTTTTAATACAACCAGAGTAGCCAGTTTATTTGGAAGCGTGTCTCAATTTATGAACTGTTTCATTCTGCTTAATCGTTTCACATTTGTTGTTCTTGCATGAACCAGCGTTCAGCATTTTAAACTGATAGTTCGGTAGATCTTGCGAAACAATCCATGGCTTTTGAGCATTCGAGGTCCATGGACTTCTTGGTGAACTAAGCTCACCCAACGGTTCTATTACCGTGCATGATTTCATTGCACAGGTCCGACTGGAGCCTGCTGAAGAGGACTCTGTTGTATACTAGATGGCATAGATTTTTTTAATCGCACACGAGTTCAGCTTAGTAACGCATGAAACCGTGTTGCAGCTGTGGAGGACATGAGACATCTTATATTATTGGACATTTGGGTGCACAACGCGAGAAGTGTACTGACAATCAGTCACTCGGCTATAAGGCCAATTGCCTCTGGGTATCAGGCGTTGCTCCATTAACACGACCTCCCCAGGCTCGGGACAAAACTTGGTAAAGGCGAGGTTGCTTCAAGTGCTGCTTTTGCACTTCTCATAGTAGCTGAGGTGTTCGTACCTCCAACACTCCCAGAACTTGTCTGGAATTTCTTCTGAAAAGCGCATTGCTTCCTGGCTTGATTGATTATGATCAAGACCATCGTGTGGATCATTAATCATCTCAAAATTTTCTCAGTCCGGAATGGAAAACTTAAGACTTGTTTGAAGAAAATTTATTGGACGTAAAGGAATTGTGACGACGTCTGGAGGTCTCGTGTTTAGAATCGCGTCTATTCTTGCCATTGTCGCGGACATTTCAGTAAAACTCACCTATATGTCCCACGATTCACTCAGCGCCTTTTTCACAAAGGCCACAAGTCTTCCCAAACACCACCCATCCAGGGGGAGGTTGCTGAATAGAAAATCCATTTAATACCTCTGCACAATAGGACATCAAAAAGTTTCTGATGTTTCATCATTCTCGAACATCGTGGCTATTGCTTGCTTTCCTTGCTTAAAAGTAGTTCCGCTATAAGTGTACATTAGTTTTGGGGCACCTAATCTTCAATTGAATAGCTTGAAACTGTTTAAAAATGCGCTCGTCGTAATGTTCTCTACAACTTCGAGATGAACCGCTCTAGTTGTCAGGCAGGTATATAAAGCTACATACATTTTTTCTGTTCTTTCGAAGTAAACGGCCCCATAAAATCGCATCCCGTGTTCTGTAATGGTGTTTTTGCGATTACTCTGTCTGCGGGGAGGGCAGGTGTTATGGGTGCACCTAATTTTTACAAGTGACGCAGTTGCTCAGATGAACTTCTCAATTTTTCGAATGTACGTGAAACCCGCGGAATCCAGAATCTTTGGCGTGCGATAGTTAGGGTATGTTCTTTGACGCAGTGAGCACTGTCGCAATAAATATGTTGCAAAATCAATCGAGTAAGTTCTGACCTTGTAGGTACATATATTGGTGACTCAGTATCATGAGGTAGGGCGGCATTCTGAAGGCGAGCCTCATGTCTAATTTTCCATTTTCACCGCTTATTAATTTCTCTTGTGAAAAACTCCTTTGTAGGGTTTCAAAGCTTTCATGACATAGTTCCTGAGCAAAGATTATACGTTCGGATAATTCAACATAACTACTTACTATTTCCTTCTCAAGAGAGAACTAAACGAAGGCTCTGTTTTGTGATGCGAATTGTGTTGGCTAGGCGGATCCTGTGCTTAAATGTTTTGCAGACCCGAGAAACTACTCGTGGTGCCTTACTTAGGCTCTAAAATGGAAAGAGATCAAAGAATGTTTCCTTGTCTTCGGTTTGCTAGACCTTCAATGTTTGGATGTGTAACCGATTCAGATTCTTTAATAATCTTAATTGATTCCATTTTTGTTGTTGGCCACGTTTCGGGATGCTATCGTAGCCAACTCAGACCATTAACCCAGTCACTTTTGTTTACTTTTATCGAATCAGTCGTCTACTTCCTACTTCCTGCTTGGTTATATGCAGTAGCGAGGTGAACGAAATTGTTGGAAATGCCACTGGATTCAAATTTAGTCTTGACTTCGATGATTTCGGGGTTGCAAAATTCACCAGGTTATCTTGAAACCTGGTGAATTTGCATTTTTGTATCTAATAAAGTGCGATTTTACTACGAGATGCAAGATATATTGTACATCGTACTTTAGTCTGATGTTGTATAATAGCATAGCCTGGCTGCCATAAAAGTTGCAATTCTATTCAAGACGCGGAATAGTTTGCTCTATTCTTTTCGGCATTAACCTTGTTCTTCCGCTAATCGTGACCGTGGCGTGACCTCGCTTGCTAATTTGCACTATGAACAGGCGCAGGTCGACATAACCGTTTTGCTGACATCGGCATATACCCGCAGGCGATTTTTCACAGATGGAGATTTGACCCGAAATGAGAAGACGGATAACGATGCGTACATTTTTCACCTGTTTCGTTATTTTGTTCTGTCTGACACAAATTTCTTGATTGAATCTAGAGTTTCAGTCTGTTCTGTAAAGAAAGCCTTCTTTTATTAGTGTTTTCAATTGAACAACGAGAAGTGGACTAACGATTTCAATAGGGTCGTATACAGAGTTAAAGGCACAGTTCACGATAATTTCGAGGTACCCGTTTTTATTCGAGAAGCGGGAGTATATATTGGGAATATTCTTTGGTAGTGAAGAAAGCGAGAGACTTCGCCGATCCCGAGAGAAGTAAGGCCTCAAAAGTAGGGAAAATAGAAGTTGGACAAGATTGCCACTACGGAAATAACTTGGAATAGTTATTCGGACGAGATTTCATTTATTGCAATTGCGCAAAGAGCTGACTACATCAAGCTAGAACTGCATGTACAGAACTGTCTTTCACTGTCGCTATGGTTGATGACAAGTTGTTTGAACTTCCTACATGGGTTTCCTTGTGATCGGTGCAGCTTCTACAATGCCGGTGAAACTCGTCCGAGAATACACACGAGCCAATATCTTAGAAACCGTTTTTATCATGACCTGTGCCTTTAATTTCACTGACTATGTCTTTTTTGGCTATTTCTTTCGTTGGAAAGTTCGTAACGGCTGTACTGTAATTTACTACAAGTATTTTCATCGAGGTGCGTTGGAGCTTGTCGATTTCTGAAAATCGAGAGCTGACTTTATGTAATTTTGGGACATGTTCCCTCAAGTTCATGCCAATTTTTTCGAACCGTCTTTCGGAATCTCTGTTTTTTTGAATGGCTTCTTCTGAAGTCTTGCCTGCATCATGATGTCGTCCACATGCGGTTGCTCACGATTTCGTTTGCTGCGTAGAACCCTCGCTGACCAGAAACGATGTGAGCGCCATATTGAGTTTGCTTTGTGAGGCAGTCACTCCAAATAGGATCCTTTGAACCTCATGAATTATCTTGTCTCTAGTAGGCGGTAGCCTAATATTTTTGATCCGCAAAAATCTGCAGTGGTCTTTATGAGGTCCACGAGACGACTTTGTGTGAATGCGACCCCGATAACACGCATTATGATAGTCTTTTTTTTGTTCTCGATGCGAGTAAAATATCATGGATTTTATTGGTGAACAATTCATTTTTGTGAGTCGAGAAGGATTTAATTGTATTTCCTTAAATATTTTTCGGAGGATTTTGCAGTACTAGTCTTGTTGTTCGGGGTCTTGCTGCATTTTTTGACGGGATTCGAGTCGCCTAATGGCTGCGCTGCAGTCTGATTCTGAGATGCTCTCCTTCTCAGGGGAAGGTGCATTTATGTGACCGTTTCTGAAAGATACTAACCTAGAATACTGGTCCAGATAGTCATGAATTTTGTCATCCTTTTGGCATACATCACCTGTGATGTCGAGACCATCTAGTTCCAACATTTTTTGCAGCATTTCCTGCTCGGTTTGCTCGATTACGCCCGTAAAACCGCGATAGGTACTATTAATTAGATTCTCTGCTGTTAGGAGCCCTTTGCCGTATACGGCTGGTCCGAAGACGGTTTTGTGTCTTGCATGCCTGATGGTGTTTTTTGTGTATGGTTCTGACCGGATACTACTAGGTCGTGATCCTCTATATATATAAAGCGCTAACTTTGCGTGTCTGTTTGTATGCCCGTTTGTGCGTCCTTCCAAAAGTCACGTAGGCACGATGTGGATTCACGTGAAATGTCATGTAAACTCGGCGGAGAAGTAATATAAAATAGGAACCCAAACGTTGCTGCTCATATCGATCCAGTAATCAATATCCACTCAATTTATGACGTCACAGACTGAAAATCACAACTCGCCTCCCTCGACGTAGGACAATCAAACCCTTAGGAACTAGAGGAGGTTAGAATGGGAACAATTCTAAGAACGATCACCTATTAATGTCAAGAGATTAATATCCGCAAAGCGGCAACAGATATTTCGAACTGGAGAATATCGCCTAATTCTTATACATACACCAAACGTTCTTCTGACTATTTACCTTCGTGGTACATCTCTATACTATGGGCGATTCATCTATCCGTTCGCAGCCAACTGAGAGAAAGAGGTTAGGCTCCGTGGGCAAAGGTACTTCCTGCTCACGAAGGGTTTTTACCGAAAATATCGTCGGCATTTAACCTATTTTCCAGATTAGACGCGTATTTTTCCATAGAAACATAATCGGATCCATAGAAATCCATAGAAATCTAATCTAATCAAAATTTATTATTTTGAATGTGAATTTCGCTCACAGATGCGCACTCCAAAAAACTTTCCACTTCATAGTACCTCAGTAGCTAGATGAAGGCTTTCCAATTTTGGAACTTAGGCGAAATCTATACGAAAGCTCATCATATGTGAAGCGCTTGCGTCTAATTGTTTGTTTGTTCTTTCAATTGTACAGAAATTCGATACTACCTTAGGAAGCACTTGCATAAGTCGGGTCAAGTTTGAGATGGGTTGGGCATAGGGCAAGGTCAAAAGAACACATTTGAGCTCAGCAAAGCTTCTTCAAGGGTGGGACATGCACAGGATGGGGTGATGTCATGGGCAAAACTTTCTTACTTCATATAAAGCGCTCGCGTCTGTCTGTCCGTCCGTCCGTCTGTCTGTTTGTGTGGATTCATAACTCCTGTCCCCGTAGACCTAGGACGTTCAAATTTGGTAAGAGCTCAGGGGCAGGATGGGAACACAAACTGTGGGTGGCAGGACCGGACTCCGCCTATAGGGCGGGGTTTGTGCGAAATAGATGTCTGAGCGAAAATCCATAACTACTGATCCTGTAGACTTGGAGAGCAAAATCAACAGAAGTAGAGGGCAGGACGGGAACACTGACGATAGAGGAGGTCTAGAGAACAAGATTCAATCACCAGTTGAGTCCTAGCGCCTTTGTTATTTACGATTTAGCTTTGATTCTTTGATATGTTTCATTCGACAAGAAGGGTAAGTGAACTGATAGGGACCGATTATGAAATTTGATTCACTTCTTACTTACGACCGCTACCCAGCGAAGTTTGCGAATTAATGAAGGATCACGGTTTCTCTCCGCTTTGATATCATTCATGGCAAAACTTATCCGAGAGCTAACAATCTTGCATTCTCTTTTAATGATATATCCATAGAGAAAAGGAGCTACATCCATAAAGACGTTTGATAATGGTATTATTATGACTCGATATCATTTGTGAGTACCATTCGAGACTTTGAATGCTTGTTGCTGGAAAGAGTATGCTGTTTGAAGTTTATCAAAACTCTATCATAAGAAAGACGGAAGCTCAGCGTCAGCCGACCGGTCCGACTGTCTCTATATACAAAGTGGTAATTTTGTGTGCCTGTTTGTATGCCCGTTTAAGAGTGTGAATGTCAAGTGAGCGTGGTAAGGAAACAGCTATGAAATGGGAAGTTAACCGACACTGTTCATATTGGTCCTCTGACAAGTCGTAGGTAAGCGATAGTGGGCATGTGGTGCACGCATTAGCGTGCGTAGCCCAACTGGTGATAATCCAAATTTGAGAGGCTTTTGATGCTTTTCACGGAAATTCGAATTGGCTAGATAGATGTTGTTTTCTTTTGTGAATGTGACATCGGCTGTGCTTAGTTTGACACCTGGGAAATCATTGGTTAAAATAGGCTTTGTCTGGATCTTTAGCTCAATTTCTTCCCCGAAAGCTGTATTTATTGTTGTCAGCTCTATGTCACTTTTGAAGTTTCAATATGGCTTCTTATGCCAGACATTGTGCGAATCTCCGTAGGATTCGGCATTCCTAGTTCGTTAGTTAAACTTCCTTCAACTAAAACTTTTTGTGCTCCGGAATCAAAAAAATAGCCTTGACGTATTCTTGCTTTTTAAAACTCCAGAGGTTACCCTCGGCTGTCATCAAGACTGTGACGAAATGTGACATCTCTTATAGCACTTATTTCACTGATTGGCTATGCGCGCTGTCGGGTGCACTGGTGGCTTTAGCTGGGAACAGTCCACGTGAGTTTCTGATTCGCTCTAGGCTTTATACATTTGAGTCGTTGCCGTATTCGATGCAAATAGAGGGATTTTGTTGTATTCTTCTCAGGTATTAGCATGGCTTACATGAAACTCGATTTTGAAGCATATAGTTCGTCGAAACATCAGCAAAAACTTCGGTGTACGCAATGTTTTATGGCGAGAACGAGGGGAGTCCATCTCGATCCCCTCAGGTGTCTTGCTCTTAAGGAAGCGGCTTAAAGCTGCCTGTTAGCACGAGTCGAACTGTCATATTGTCCTTCAAGGGAGATCGCTTCATCGACACTCCTATACAACCTCTCGTCCTCAGCATTATCAACGTGGAGCCTACTCGGAGCGTCTTTGTTCAAATGGTGAATATGAATGTTTCCAGTTGCTAATATATGTATCACACTCGCCGAGCTGTGAGATGCTAATTGAATCTTTAGAATCAACGAAAATTCCCGTGGCAATGTCGTCACACAGATTATTGTGTTCAGCATTGAAACAGATCGTCGGAGTCGTTTGTATCGCCATTTTCGCTATAGAAGCTCTCTTGTCGAAGTTCAAGCGGTGAATAGAGAGCAGTGGTTAGAGGATGGACATAAGAACGCAGGCCACAACAATGTCCATGCTCGACTATGAAGAGAACTTTCTGAAGTCGCCACACAGTACTAAAGCCTTTCCACTGACTGCTTTTGAAGCGAACTTCGGAGGAATAATATTAGGTTGATGCATAATTATTGCGGATTTTTTCGCGGCTTTTTTGATCCCGATAATATATGAATATTGAGTTCGAGTATTTTCTAGAAATGATCTACTTGATTTCCTCTACAAAAGGGTACCTAGAAAACCATTCGCATATTCGCGAAATTACGCTTTACTACTTCGAGAAAGGTTGAAAGGTGGTAGAGTCATTCCGCGATCTCAGTAACTTTTTTTAAACAAATTTTATTTAATGAAACGACGAAAATACTGAACAAAAACATGTTCAAATAATTACTCCGGAACTTATCCACCATCTACGTCAAGCGCTGCTTCCCATTGGCTCGACAGTCGGATTCCAGAAGAGAAGAAGCTATGATCCTTGGGGGCGATCCATGCCTTGACATCGGCCATCAAATCATCCAAATCGACGTAACTTCTACTTCCTAGCCATTTTTTCAGCGAAGGGTTGGCGAGATAATCCATACCAGTTTCTGCTGGTGAATATGGCAGGTTTAGGAGGAGATCCCATTTTTTGGTTGGTTTTGGCGGGTTGTTCCATCGCCGAAAAGTTACTGAGATCGCGGGATGACTCTGCCACCTTCCAACATTTCTTGAAAAAGTAAAGCATAAGTGCGCGAGTATGCGGATGGTTTTCTAGGTATGTTTTTGTAGAGTAAATCAAATAGATCGTTTCTAGAAAAAACCCGAACTCAATATCCAAATCCTATAGGGAGAAAAAAGCCGCGAAAAAATCCGCAATAATTATGTATCAACCTAATAATTCATAACATGTAATCATGTCATCTGACAAGCTGCTCAGCCCCTCTCTCCAGCCGTTTCATCGGAGAGATGCATTTTAAATGAGCTGTGTAGGCAGAAAATAAGCGGCAACTCCGGTCCACGTTTTGCATATTACTTGGCGTCTTTTTCCAAGGGCGATACTGTTCAACGTGTTGTACGAATACGTTCAACCACTACCTCCTTGTCCTCCATCGAAGGAGCACTTGTTCCCGTTTCCCTTCAGCGCAGCAAGAATATTAGGATTACAAAGTGCGTTAGATCTTTTCAAGCAATTTATTCTTTCGAAAACATCGTAATGTGCAAGAAAAATCGCCAGTTCTCCATCTGTTGGCAATGAAGGTTCTGATTGACATCCACCACATCGAGAACTTCGTTAAAGTTCCAGTCCATGACGGAAATAACGTGGAAAGGTATCCGAACGATATTGCAGTTGTTGCAATTGCACAAACAACTGGCTACAACAAGCCAGAACTTTATGAAGTACCTATCACTGTCGCTATTGGCCATGACGAGCGGTCTGATTCCCTACTTTGGCTTCGTTGCGATTGTTGCAGCCTCTGCAACACCGGTGAAACTCGTCCGAGGATACGCAAGGTGCAATTTTTGAGCCTTTTAACGCCCTATCTAGGCCGTTTTCAGGTATGGCAGCGTCACATACGGCATACGGGGACCCTACTAATTCATTCTGGCGGGATATCTCAGGAGTCATTTTTATCGTGAGCTGTGCCTTCAAGTCTTGCCCACTTATCTAGTTCCTTTCTATGAGTCACTCAGAATCACGAATGACTCGCAAACGACCTATTTCAGCAGTCCAATCTTTGGAAACGCTAGCCTTCCTACTATTCCCCAGTTTATCTTCGATTGCTTCTGCTTCTGTATCGTTAGACAGCTTTTCAAACGGTCAGTATTGTTACCACGGAAAATTTTGCATTGCCCATTTCGCCTCTTGCATGCGAATGATTGCAAGTGGCATTGGAAGAGCCTTCTCCCTTGAAGATACTGAAGGTCTCACTTTAGTTACTGTGCATAACGCAAAAAGACCTATTTATGCAACTAACCATCAGCAAATAAAGTTAAATTATTTAACTGTTTTTGCCTTGAAAGTTTCTGAATTTTGGCGCTCTTAATCTTGAGAGATCCTGTGCATTTTTGAGACATTTTTTGTTCACATTATAGAATGGTTTTTTACCGGAATTATGAAATTTTGGTCTCAGCTCCGCCCGCCTCAGTGCATGCCCACCCACTTTGAGAATTTGACCAAGTTTCTTCTATAACTTTAATCAATTTTACCTCATTCTAGAGCTGGACAAAGTTGTGCAACTCTTCAAGAACTAGCTCCCTTCTGAACGCAAGCCTCTCCCATCAGTGGGGTGTTCGCTGAGTTCACTCATGCCTAGCACGTATGAGACCTTGTTTACTCCTTTTATTTTTCTAGCCCCCACGTCATCGCTAGGTCGAGATGTGAATTCACGCGGAAAGGACCGGAAACGCTTCGAACACCGCGGGAGAATCTCGTTTATTCCATATGTTGGCCCATTTCTCAACTTTGCTCATTCTTTGCGGCCTCTGGACTGTCTGTTGTGGGACGAAATTGGTCGTGCCCATAGCACTGCTTGATTTCAGCGCATGTCCCACCAATTTGGAGCAGAGCTTCGCTAGGCTTACATGACCTTTGTTCTTCTTAGGCTATGCTCAACCCACTGTAATCTTGATCCTCTCCACGCGTTTCTTCAGGTAATATCGGATTCGTGATATACAGACAGTCAGACAGACGCGAGCGCATTCTATATGTATATGGTTGGCCAGAAAGTTCTGCGACAAAAAATTCAAACAAAAATTGTATAAACAATGCGAACACGGTAGGGAGTGTGATAAACCAGTGTGGTAAAGTTATGAGCGTCACATAAGGCTTTCGCAACATTACCGTCAATGAATAGGCAGCACTCGATTAAAACCATCATCTTCCCCTTCTAGCCGCAACGGCTCAAATTAGCGATATCCTAGTCGAGCGCTGAGATCAACAGTTTTTTGGATCGCTTACTTGCAGGAGGCACTAGCCTTCGAAGTAATGCAACGAAGGCCAAATTGTCACACCTATTGATTACACCTATAAACCCCATATTTGGCCAACGCAGGTGATGAAAGGCGTCTGGAACCATAACACAGGTCCCTACATAAGGACGCGCACGTCGAAATTTCGTTTCAGACACCCGTCAAGGCTCATCGACTTTAATCGGTTGCAAATTGTTCGTCATTCGTATTCCCCGAATGTTGTTCATCTTGATTACCATGTGCTTTGCCTTCTCAAGTGTCTCTTCGTTGAAGAAAAAGTTCGTAACTTAACAATGTCCGACAACGGCAGTCAATTTCTCCTTTGAATCGCAGGTCCCTATCTACTGGACAAATGGCATCAGTGATTTGCTAAAGGGATAGGATAAGAAGAACAAAGAGTGAATATATTCTCAGTGATTGATCAGTCTGATAATTCCAGAAATGAGTTAAAAAGGTCCCCATTTCGTCGTAGATCTTTTTTGCCAACCTAGTATAATAAGGTTTACAGCTTCGAAAAATGACTGGAGATGAGGTTATATTACTGGCTGGAGATGAAATTATATTATTTGTCCGCTTGTTGAGGGCTGCATGTTTTACATGAGCAACAGGAAAATTATCCATTTTTCTCCGTAAGACGGTAATCTGAAGTCGGCCCAACTAAATGTGTAATTCGAACCAATTGTTGTCAAACCAGACCAGGTTATATCAAGTCAAGTCTACATATTAAAACTGCGGTTGAATATTCGTTGAAGAGTTTATTTAAGAAGGTTAGCACTCAGATTGTTAGGAATTTCGCCCAAACCTGAATTACTTCTACAGGGCCTATCTCCTGGGTTATCAAGCTTGCTAAAGGGTCAAACGTTATTCCAAATGTAATATGTCGTCGTGGATTGTCTCAAAGAAGCTAAAGCATTCATGCGAAATCGTAGGGTGAATATAATAAATGTTAGCCTTACCCACAGAAAGGGAATCAGTTCCGATTGAAATTGCTTTGCACATTTTATGACAAATCTGTGCCCTTCTTCTGTCCGAAAACTGTTCCTTTTCTTGAACGAGTGGCATGNAATCAGTTCCGATTGAAATTGCTTTGCACATTTTATGACAAATCTGTGCCCTTCTTCTGTCCGAAAACTGTTCCTTTTCTTGAACGAGTGGCATGTGATTTCGGTTGTAGGCAAAAAACAGAAGTGTCTGAAGCACAAATGACGCAGGTATGACGTAAAAAGCTGGTGCTTTGTTCTTAGCGCTTTGACTAACTGAAAAGTTGTTTGCCTTACCTACCAGAAGTTAGTTATGAGTATCAAAAGCGGGCTACTTAAAGGAACAGCTCACGATAGTTCTGTATTATCCAGGTCATGACGGAAAGTGAAAGAGAAAGTGCACAGTAGTGTGATGGAGGCGACGAAAGCACGCGAGTCGGTGATTCTAAAGTGACAAAAGACTTCGAAAACGTCTCTGTAAAGGGACTGGGCGAAAACAAGACCAGAAAAATGAAGTAGAAAGGGTGTTAAAAAGAGCTATACATTATGTGTCGTTGCGTATGTGTGAGTCCTGGTGCGAGTAGATGACTACCAAAGGCGAAATTGTTCAGTCATTACTCTCGAAATAATATTGACCGAAGCAGCCGAAAGAATGACAGAATAAAAGTGAAACGTCCTTCTCCACTCGGCGATCAGCTGACTCCGTGTGCGCTTCGTTGCGCGCGTTCGTCGAAACTAAGTCACGCCGCAGTCGTCGCACGCGGCGTGTCACCCCGCGATTCTTGAAAAGCGTCGCATTTGTCAGTGGTGCAGACGAATTGCGCTCTGTTTATGACAATCACTTAAAGTGAAGACAAGAAGGACTAGTGCGAATCATTCGCCCCACTGACACTTAGTGGTACTGTAATGTAATCTCGATCGGTGGGCTGCGCTGCGTGCGAAGTGGACGGGGTGACCTAGTTTTGACGGACACGCGGAACGGACGTTCCCCGTTTATTTCATATTGAATGTCTGGATCCTGGTGCGAATAGTGCGAACTGTATCGCCTTGACACTCGTCTAACATATCATCGGTCGATGGGCGTGGACGTCGACGAGTCCGGTAATGGGGCTCATACTGTGCTCTTTCTTTTGAGATTTTCGTCCCATCAGCGTCCATTGAGACGCTTGGGGCCACTGGGTAGTTCTATGAGAGGGTCGTAAGAATCATTTTTATTATAAACTGTGCCTTCAAACGGTGAAAGTCAAGTGCCTTTATGTGCTTTACCAGCTCCAAATCAAACTCTGTGTCGTAAACTTACCAAAGAGCTGGGAAAGTGAGCGGTTAGAATTAAGGGTTTTTTCAATCAAGTCCTCGCTCTGAAAAACCTCGCTAGGAAACTTACAGACTGACATGGGCTTGTTTATATTCCACTGCTTTTCAGATACTACCATAAACAAAGGTCTTGATTTATCTACTTGTGCGGTGGCAGATCTTATTTAACATATCCTAGTTTGGTAATGTGTCGAAACAAAGTAGTTCCTATAAGCCGATAGTTCAGGAGACCGCCAAAGGCACATTGTTCAAGATAATAAAAAAGAACGCCAAATTTTGGAGTGTAAGCCACGGCGTAAAAGGTTCATAATGAAATCATTGATAAGCAATTAAGGGTAAATTGATAAGGTAAGGGCATTGGAAATACTGGTGGTCTGGCTTATATCGATCCAAGGTTCAACCACTGTAACAAACGTGATAGCGGCGCCCCATAGCTCAAGATCAGCTGAATCAAGAAATAATCAAAATCAATCCAGTTGTATTGGTAAGTATGTTGATAAGGCGGTGTTGATAACCATAAAACTAATTTAATAATTACAATGATGGGGTTTGTGGGCGGTTGTACTGATGATAGTGGAATTGAAAGCGGGTAGATAATACAAATACTTATTACAATATCATTACCACTAATAATGCTGCCATTATTCGGTTGCAGCAACGTGGTGTCGATAGTAATATTGGGTGAATAGTCAACAGTGTACGAGTACAGCTGCAGTGATGATGGCATATGCTTCACTGAGATATTCTTTGCTTTCAGAAGCGGAACAAACACGCCAACCAGTGAATCTTCTCGAGTGGTTGGGTACACGGGTTTTGGCACGAGTCTCGGGCGATGCTTATCAACCTGGTTCAATCAAGAATGTTCATGACAACAGGGACGTCGTTGTACAGGTTGGAATGATGGAAGTAAAGTCGCTCGAAATCTAACTCGAGCGAAATCAAGTCTCAACACAATCACAACCAATTTGTAGGATTTCCGTGTCATATTTCCTAGATGGCTCACAAAACAAGAATCCATAGAACACTGCTACTTCCATTCATTTTTCCAAAAGTTCTGTGAAGCTGTCACGTACGCATCACTTATTTAGCCTATTGGGTTGTAACATAAGTTCGTAGAGTTTTGCGTGAGAGTTATTT
>UZAF01018781.1:0-15606 GCA_900617895.1 Haemonchus placei
TATGTATGTATGTATGTATGTATGTATGTATGTATGTGTGTATGTAATCTAACAATTCTGAAGTTATGATCATCAGTTTTATTATACAGACTTGAGAACACAATACTTTCAACTATATTAATATTAAGGTCTAAATAATCAGTGTAAGTATTAGATATATGTGTTCTATTATATTCTAATTTATTTTTGTACAACTCTTCCAAGATTTTTCTATATCTATTTCATTCTGGTTATGTATAATAAGGATATCGTCCATACATCTGCAAGGGACAAATAGTTTATGGTTGCTAAGTTTAGTTTTGATGGCATATTCATGTTCCATGTAAGCTAGTGTAAGATCAGCTAATGAAGGGCCAAAATTTCCACCTTGTGGAACCCCTTTGTCCTGTTTGAATATATTACCACCAAACACACAGTAACTATTACAGAAAAGGAGTTATATCATATGAATTAGTTCAACTACATTGGAATTTCTGAAATTAGACTTGAGGTTATCTCCACTAGTAAAGAAAACATGATACCCATTTGTTGCTATAAATGGTTTACCAGAATTTTTGAAACAAATATTATGTGTGCTTTTATTATTTTTAATGATAAGTTTATGTTCGAGATTTGGGAACATGTCCGTAAAATCTGCTGTAAAAAGTTTTATCACATCATGGATAATGCTAGTGAGTTCATGACTTGTATTAATATTATCGATGGCCCAGTAAGTTCTTATAGATAATTTTGTTTCTTGAATAACTACACCATATTCCCTAAAATATTTCTTCATGTACTTAAATATTGCTTGCAATTTTATAGCTATTGGCTTCAAGCTGCTTTTATGTGCTCCTGTAATAAATCTGAATTTAACAGGGTTCTTATGCATTTCAGGTATAGCATAAATGACGGGTAAACTGGCTTCTTCGTTATATTTCAGCTCAGTTTTTGAACAAATGTTAGTATGTCTATGAATAATGTCTTTAATAGACTCAGTAGTAACATATTCATAGGTATTATTAGTATACACATTATAATAGACTCAGCAGTAACATATTCATAGGTATTATTAGTATACACATTACCAAAAGACTTACTGTTTTCATTATATGTGATACCCATTTTTTTCATAAGCGTTAAAATGCATAATTTTTTACAAATGATTCCATAGTTATTGCCAGCTTTGTCTAGTGGTCAAATGATAAAAAATTTTCTGATATCGCTATATAGGCTTAAGTGCAAATTTATCATCATATTTAATTGCGATGTTTGTAAGTATTGGTTTTACTTTTTTACGATAACAAGTACAAAAGGTGATATTATCAATTTGTTCTCTCTCAATACTATATTTTTTGATGTAGTGCGGCATAACCTTCTTAATAATATTACCATGAATCTCTATGACTTCGTTTCTTGTTATTCCAAGGTTCATTCTATATTTAATACCTTTTTTAACTATTTCTCTTAGCCTGATCTCTTTAATTTAATCAGAAACACCTGTAATTATATGACATATGTCTCTGTTGATAAATTTATTGTAATCTTATACCTCACATATGCACTTTCTATTTATTGTGATTTCCAGTTCTTCTTCTGTAAGTTGTTTGAGTATTTTGTTATAGTTGTATATTCTAGAAGAGATAGGATTTTTGTACTTATATACTCTTCTGATAGGTGAATACTCTTTATTATTATCAATATTAGATTGTACAACGTTCATAATATAATTGGAGTTTAGAATTCTATTAAAAGGGATCATATCTAATATTTTGCTTTGAAAATTGACTAAGATATTATGGCTCTTAGGTACATATCTACCAACATTTTCTTTATCGTAGTATGTGTGTGCTAATATACACAATAATATGAACCGTCCCTTATTATTGATCGTACGAAGAAATTGGTTATTATAAAGGCACCTTATTAATTTATTAACTTTTTTTTTTGTTTAGACTTTTGATTAATCTATAGTAGTGAATAGGTTCTAACCGTTCATATTCTGCGGAGATTTTATTTAGAATTTCATTTAAATTGTTACTGGCTTTTCTTTTTTTATTTCTTTTGTTTTTTCTACCTCTATTTATCCTTCGTTTGGTTATTTTAAGTGCAAAATATGTTGTAGTATTTTTATAATTAATAGAATTACTTACGTTAGTTATTTTGCCATATCCTTTGATATTATCATTAAGACCAAATGAATACGCAGTATTAAGTGATTTTGCCCAGAATTCTTTTTTTTCTTAAGTATAGATTTATTATTGTCGGTTATAGAATCTAGTACCATAACAGAAAAACTTCGTCCACAATTCATCATATGGTTGTAAAGAGTTGTGTTACCTTTTTTGGATGTTATATTATATAGGTCTTCACAAACTCTTTCTTTTGATGTTCTTGTGGTCATCCCGACGTACTGCATTACACTTTTACAAGTTGGACAATATAAAATATTTTTGATTTTACAATATGCTCCTGTTTGTATGTATGTATTTTCAAACCTGTAACACTTAAACCTTTAATGTTACTTGTATCAGTAATACTGCATATTCTACAATCTCTATTGCATTTGATACCTTCTTCACTACAACCAAAGCTTTGCAAGATATAGTAATTGGTCCCACCCCTTACCTTTTCGAATTTAGTACATTTGTAGTAATTATTAACACTAACTGCGTTATAATTTTTTGACCGTAATCTAAATTTAGGAGTGGCCAAACTCCTACACAGAGAGAGGTCTTACATAAGTTTAGGCAAGATTGCTGCCAGGAGATGGCTCTCCCTTTCTTGTTCCAAAGGAACAAAGGAACGACTCACACTGGAGGCACCAAAATTTGACCCCTCTTGCCTATTTTGACTTTTATAAACCCCTTCGGTGTGAGTCCCTATTTTTATAGAGGTATGGCCCTCTCTCAAGAAAAAAAAATAGACAAATAAATAAATAAATATATAAATTTAAAAATTGAATAAAAATAAATTAATTAATTAAAAAACTGGACCAATCAAAATTAGTATTATTATTATGACCAATGTATTAGAGATCAAATAGAATGTGTAACAAGAATTGGCGCCAATACCCAAGTATAAAAAGTTATGTGTTATTTTTAGTAAAAAGTTTTGATCGGGTTTCCAATCTTCACTTTAAAAAGTCTTATTTCCATTGAAAGAGGACCTCAATTAGTAATATAGTCTCCATCGTTGTCCTAAACATACGTCTGACGAACCGGCAGTTTCTCGACTCCTGAAGCCTAGAAGGGTGGCGGCCACGATTCGAAAAAGCTGGAGATCTCATCTTTGAACTCCGGGCAGTCGTCAAAATTTCTATCGCGGAGGTGATGTTTCAGAGCAAGAAACAAATGGTAATCAGACGGAGCGAGACCTCGCGAATAAGTAGAATGGGTTAGCACTGCTCATCTAAGTTGGGCAATTTACTGACAAAATAATTTCGCAACATGCGCTTGAGCGCTGTCGTGAAAAAGGCAAACACTTTCACGCTGCGGACGCTTCCTTCGAACAACGTGAACCAAACTCTGTAGCTGAAAAGCGTAAATCTCGGCGGTCACGGTGGAGCCCTCAGTAAGTTATCCAATGTAGAGCATTCCCTGAGAATGTCCACCGACGACACAGTAAAACCTTCCTCGGACATAGTCTACTTCTCTGTTAGTCTTGGAGGTGCTTCGTCATGAGGCACCCGTGGGCTGTGATACGATGACCCTTCTGGATGCACCATAGATATTTGCGACAGCCGTCGGTGGATTATGCCCTTACAGTAATTCGTGATAGACGATAGCTCTCAGACAGCTTCGGACGCCAGTTGAAGGTTGAAGTCATTTTTGCGACGCACTTCCAAGGGGATGCTTATATATCCTTTTGAAAATACAGGTTAGGGATCGGTCTACCATAACCCATTACGAAGTCCTTCCGAGCGGTCCTACGAAAAAAGTGACGAAGGCCGATCAAAACTTTTTACTCAACCTAATATTAGGCAGAGTAACTTTACAAGTCTTAACTTTCTTGTAGTTCTGTACTGTGACCATGGTGAGTTAGTATCTTATTAATCTTATATGTGCATATTATAGACTGTTTTTAGAAGCCAGGCTTCAACTTCGCTAACAAAGATCAATGCAGACGAGTGGAAAAGTTGCAGGAAACTGTAAATCAAACTGTGATGTCCAAAATCGTGAGAATTGTATCTGTGCCGAAACATGGGCAGGATTATCCGACGTAGTCAAGAAATTTTCAAAAGAAGTTATATTGTGAGTAACCATACATTAATTCGTAATAATGGTTAAACTATTTTTATTAAGGTATGAGAACAATTCCGATACTTTACCATTAGGATGGGTGCGGTCCGCTGGGAGTAACAATAATACTTCCTCTTTCAGAGTAAAATATTGAAGATTCAAGGTTAGCTGAACTTGTTATATGAACATTTATTTAAGGCAGAGATGTCATCTCCCTTCTGGGACTTTTACTTGAGAAAAGGTAGGAAGAAGCTGATGGAATAGAACAGGAAGAACCAGGCAGACCCAAAACTTATACGTGGTCAAACTATAAAAGTTGGAGACCTTGGAAATCTGAGGTAATATGATTAGTTGTTATATAAGTTGAAGTTAGTATGATTATTACAGCTTATACCTGAGGATGCGGATAAGGAAATATTGTTTGGATAACAAAATCAAAGCTCCCGAAGTAATAGTTTAGAACGGTTACGTTACAATAAAATATGCCGGAGTAGAGGAAGTTAGTTGATTGATATAGCTCATTTTATTCAAATTACTTGTATCAATATTAGTGACCTTTGACTTGAATCATATTAGTAAACATTAGCTCAGTTTAAATGTAAATCAATATAAGCGTTCAAGAAGACCAAATGCACAGAGTTAGAGGTGTTATCAGGCTGGGATTATGAAGGCTGGAATGGTACCCCATTAAAGGAACTACTATCAGAGGATGAGTTAAATAAGTACAAGGTAAGTATACATATGCATATGCGAAAGAGGTGTAACGGGTAAAAACAGTACATACGTAAACAGTTACGTACATAGGACGGTCGTTTGTTATGGGGCTCTTTCAATATTGAATCCCTTGCTCATGAAAGCTCTTCTCTGGAAGTCCAAAATATTAGTATACGGTCAAATAATTCAGTCAAATGCTATTGATTTACAGGAAAAACGGAGCGTTCGAAAGCGTGGAGCAGAAAGCACTGAATGTATGATCACTGAATGTAAGCATAAAAACTAGCGAGAAAGGAGTGATATACTAATTATTTTGTTAATTTTTATGTTCGTTACAAATATTAGTATTGGTACTGGGGTGATTACCAAATAGATTCACTTAAATTTGTCATCTTTCTTCGTTATTGTAGTAAATTAAACATGTTAGGTTTTAACATCTATCGACGCAAGCACCACTGTTCCAAGAAATCACCACCGGTGACAAGAGAAGAGGCATTCGCCTCACAAACAGTGTAATTACAAAAAGTATACCCGTTCAACGGAACTAAAGTTAATCAGTTTTTGAGCACGCCCTGCCCCTTGTGGACGAAATTTGCTTCTGGCCCCAACCATCATTGTTAACATCTTTCCGCCTGATCCTTTTTTATTCGAACGCTCTGAGTAATTTAGCGAATTTTCGAGCACTTCTTGCTCCCACTGGGCGGAATCTGCTTCTAGCCCCATCCATCACTGTTCCCCTCTTGCCGCCCGTATACCTTTAAAGTTTGAACCCTCTCACTGCGAGTTGACGAATTTTCAATTTCACTGCCCCCAGTTGACAGAATTTGCTTTCAGCCCCAGCCATCATTGTTCCCATCTTGCCGCCTGTATACCTTTAAAATTTGAACCCTCTCGATACGAAATGACGAATTTTCAATTTGCATTGCCCCCAGTGGACAGTGTTTACTTTTAGCCCCAGTCATCATTGCTCCAAATTTGGCGCCTGTATCCCTTTCGAATTTGGATGTTTGACTATTTGGCAAATTTTCAAGCAGGCCTTGCCTCCACTGGGCGGAACCTGCTTCTTGCCAATCTCGACGTTCTAGGGCCAATCTTTGCGTTAAAATCACAGACGATGGTCATGGAGAAGGTGTGGTCTTCTCTGTTGATCCTCCCCAGATCAATATAGAACGCTTCCAGCTCCTCTCCTTCGTAGCTTGATGTTGTTGCGTAGTCAACGAAGATTGTTAGAGCTGTTTTTGAGTCACCTCTTCTAATTGCAAACGTCCTACTTGATTGGTCAAGCTTTCTTAAGAATCGATGTTCATGACCAAGTGCGTTTTGATGCCTCTGTTGTCGTGTGTTCTGAGGAAAAGTTCTTCTCCATTCTCGAATACAGCGTGCAGCGGGCGATGCCTTCTCGTCTCGGTCAGCCCGATGACGTCGTATTTGATCTTCCTGGCTTACTTTATCAGGTTTTCTATACATACTTCCGATGCAAGTCCGTGCCTTGAAAGTACAGATCGTTAACTTAGTCCTCCTCCTTCATGCAGCCTGTTTTGACCCTAAGATTCTAACAGCAACTGCATAGGAGTATTGGCCCCAACGCCGCCGTATCGGAGGCTCCCTCAGCTTCAGGGGGATGAGGCCCATTTCTATTGTTGTTTTTGGCGAGTAAATACCCAACGTCATATCGAGGAGTCCCTCCCCCTCTCTCTCTGGGCAAGGATTGGTGACTCTTGGTCGGCATTAATTCCCCTACCCGACACTTGGGGACGCCCTACGTAGTCTCGTTACTAGCTTTCTGGAATCCTCCAATGAGAGAAAACCGTCAGTGAAAGGAGTGCCGTAGTAAATAAATGTATAATGTGCAAAAAATGTATAAAAATAAATACATACCGAAAATTCAACCGTTAGAAAACCAAAGATCTGGGCGGTACTTACAAATGTATCGAGTGATGAAAACACCATTACCATATGTCGTTATCGGTGGACCCTTCTCTTCACGGAGATGTCATCAGTTGAAAGTTTCAGATTAGTTTCGGCCGGTTGATTTTTGTCGCAAGTGTTATCAGACTAATAATCTAATAAATCTAATAGCGAGATATAAACAGAATTTTCATCTGCTTATCGTGGTGCCGCTAATGGGTCCCTAGCACTGCACTTACCCCCCCCCCCCCCNCCCCCCCCCCCCCACACTTTTGTCATCCTACTCTAGTGTCCCGTCTTATGGAATGAAACATACTGAACAGTCAAAGCCACATTGTAAATGCCAAAGACGTTAGGATTTTTATCGGTGGTGACCTCTTTCAGGTCCCCTATCTTTTTTTATCAGTTATTATCAGTTCCTGTCACCGAGTACCTACGATCCCGTTCATCTTACAATCACCTATTAAAATGCCGAGCTTCTACTGTTAATACCCCCTGTGAGCGGGTTCTGCCTTGCTACTCACCACGGGGACAGGACTTGTGAAAAACCGGTCCAACACACACCGACAAAGCAACGGCGCACCTAGCGAATTATATATAATAGGATATATATATATTCAGTTTTTAGTATTTCATGTGCTCCAATGCTAAAATCCGTTAATTTCCAGCTATGCGAGGCTTTATATTGACCGGCTTGCCGCTAAGCCTTCGAAGCTGTGGTTAGGTAGTTGTCGAGGAACTAGAGGGATGGCGGCCCCCTCGCTTGAGTCCCCCTCATCCGTACGCCCGACGTCATCGTTGAATTCGTTCTTCACGCGTTAAGTTGCACACAGCATGCCCAGGTACATTACGTCTAAATCACTTCGTTCTGGACTAGGGACAAGAACTCGCTCGGGGAAATATCTGCCCATCAAGAGGGAGGCAACCTGTTGCCCTATCACATACTTTCGTCTCTACCATCAGATGTCGGCTTGTATGGTCCGAAACTCTCACCAGCATTTTTCTACTGTTCGATGGAAGCTTTGCTTCGGCTTTCATTATCGTCTTCAATTATGTTTACAAAAAAATTATATGTATATAACTTTACGGCACGTCCGCATTCATACGGCTAAGAGTGAGCCCACTCCCACGTGTTAGAGCCTGGCAAGCTACATGTGGATATCCATGTGCCAGAAACAGTAATGAAAATGGGCCTCATTTCCCTGAGGCTGAGGGGGTCACCGATATGGCAGCGTTGGGAGCCAATGCAGGTCAGCAGAGGCTGCTAAAATCTCACGGCCACGACAGGCCGCCTAAAAGGAGAAGGAGTAAGATGGCGATCTGTACTCTCAGTGCACGTACACTCGCATCGGAAGCGTGTAGACCGTAGACTGTAGAAGACCTGATGATGCAAGCCAGGAATAACAAATAGGACATCATCGGACTGACCGGGACGGGAAGGCACTGCCCGTTGCATGCCACTTTTGAAACTAGGGAAGAACTGTTCCTCGGTAGATGCGACAACAGAGGCGTCGGCGGTGTAGGTGTCCCCGTCAACACGCCCTTGGCCATAAACATCGTTTCGTACGAAAGCTTGACAACCCAAATTGGACGTTTGCGATTTAGAATGTGGCTCAACTCCAGCTCTAACAGTCTTTGTGTTTACGCGCCAACATCGAGCTACGATTAAGAAGATTTGGAGGCATACTATATGGATATGGAGAAGCTCTAGCTCTACAGAGAAGACCATACTTTCGTCAAAGTCATCGTCGGTGATTTCACTGTTTAAACTTGCCTCAGAGGAACGGCTGAAGAACTCCACATCGGGAATCACGGACTGGAATGGAATGAGCAGGGTGAAAGGCTGCCCGAGTTTATTATGGCGACCCACCCTACCGATGGTAACTCGCAGTTTCAGAAGCTCTGGATGAATTCCCGACAGACATGTTAGTCAATGGTGGGCAGTTCCGTAATGAAATAGATGACATCGTCGTCAATCGAAAGTTTTGCCTGACTGACGTCGCTGTTGTTCCGAATTTCTACGAAGAAGAAGAATCAGTCCACCGCCTCCTACCCGCTAGATTCCGTTCTTCAGTGCGTTCAGAGAGAGCTGCAAAAATTAGGAAACGAACCTCAAGACTGTGGTCAATTGGGATCACTTCGCTTCATTGGCGAGAATGTGGGAAGATTCCGTCAGCGACAAGATCGATGAATAATACAAGCAGCTCGTCAAACATCTTTACGATTGCGCCAAGAAAGCTGAAAGTCTCAAAGATGTCAAGAAACGTCAAAAACCCTCAAAGGCGTCTTACGAGCTAAAACGCCAGCGTGGGATCGCGAGAGCTGCAAGCAATAACCAGCTAACGTCCGAACTTGCGAAGCTATGCAGAGAAGCGATAAAGGAAAATCTGAAAGAGAGAAGAGCAGCAGTTTTGACTGAAGCCGCCGAGGCTGGGAAGAGCATTCGCGAATCCGACGGAGCCTCGCCAATTACAAGACCAAGATGACTTTCCTCCGTCGTCCTGACGGAGCAGTTACTGCATCTCGAAGGGCAATGGAGACGGTCGTTTACGACCTCTACTCTGATCCTACGACAGCCACGTCTACCTGCCTACCTACCATTTTAGGCAAGTCGGATACGTCGTCCTTTCAGTTCTCCTTTCCGTAATTCGGCACGCCATCACGTCGATGAGGAATGGTACGCACCCGATCCCGATGCGATCAAACCAGAACATCTGGAGAGCCGTCTGCCAGTCATTGTCAGATCCCTGGCTCTGCTATTCACGCTTTACCTACCTGTCGCAAAGCAAAGCCCCCACCTCGTGGAAAACTATCAAAACTGCGTTGTTGTATACGAAGTTAGGTCCAGACGACACCGGCAATTATCGCCCAATTCGCCTGCTGTCTGTAATCTGTAAACTGTTCACACGAATTATCCTTAACAGGATTGGCACAATATTAGATGAAGGACAGCCATGCGAGCAAGCAGGGTTTCGGAGAGTGTTCAGTACAATCGATCACATCCACACCGTTACAAGTCTCATGGAAGTATCGCGAGAGTTCGAAATGCCCCTATGTTTTACGTTCATCGATTCGAAGAAAGCCTTTGATACAGTCGTATGTTTGTGTACGTATATACATGACGAAGGCATTAAGAATAATACCCGACAATCGCTTGTTTGCTGCATTCAAGTCCTTCCACTGATAAAGATAAGGTCACTTTCATTAGGGCTTCCTGCCACCACACGTCGAGGCTGCCATGGTAGACGAAAAGCGGTTGTGCATCGAAGGTAGTGACTTTTATGTTTTTTATAGTGATTTTTACGTTTTTTAAACAGTTTTGTGTTCTTTGATGACCAAAAACTGTACCCATGTTTATAAGAAAAGCTGAATTCTTTGTAGTTCTTGGAAGAATATGGATAATTTTTAGAAGATTCACACTTGCTGACTCCTAGCTGTCCCTCCCACTCCCGAGTTTCTCCTTTAACATTTGTTTCGATTTAGTCTGCTTTTAATTCCTTCCACTTCATTTTTATTTTCTGCATTTACATTAGGTTAGATCTGTCTACTCTTTTTCTTCTGCGTATTTTATTTCTTCCGGTTTTCAAAGCCTTCGAATTTTAATACGTCAATAAACTCATTTCATCAAGTTCTTCAAACACTATTTTGAAATTGAGTGGAAGCTTCACAATTATATAGCTCGGTCTTTTGGCACGCTTCTAAAAAGATATTTGTCTATAAGCATACATGCCAGGCCAGAAACCATTTTTTATTTTCGTTTTGCAGCCTGAGGCTATGACCATGTTCTACTTTACCGAGCTTAACAACTGTATTATCGCCATCACTTTCGCATCTTATATAACCGAACTATACTCAACCTAAAATCTGGAATCTATCTTGAAAATATGATTGGCACATTTTACGTGAAATCGAGGAGGAACGATCTTCACCATTCAGGTATCGAGATGCAGCAAAAAATCACCCTGCCACACGTGAAAACAACGAAAACACACACATCATGGGGAGAAATGCTTCGACATTGGCCGAAAACTACATTTTGTATCGTGTCCAACGAGTTCTGTGAACGTTTCTCGTACTATGGAATGAGGAGTGAGTTCATGGGAAGTTGGAGCTGGTATGCAAGGTGTAGGAGAGCTTGATTCTGGAGTTAATGGCAGAACTACTAAGCAGAAAGACCTTTACGTGATATGGGAACATGTGCGCTCTTTTTTTTCCAAGTGAGGATCCATGCAATTTGGTGAAGTTTGATAATCTAGCAACAAACATTAAATGCCAAATTGTTTGAAGCAAGGTGGTTTCATGCATAAAATGGCCGCTCAAAAGTCATCACTGGATCAAAAAAATCCGACTGTTGGGAACTATGTTGGGAGATCCACGCAGCAATTTAGTTATCCATGACTACACAGGCATGACTTATTCTGGGGATTTACCAAGGTTCCCATTCAAATAAATCCATGGGAGGCTGAACGCACGAATTCATGTGAATGGGAGGGAAATCTTTTCGAACTGATTAGCACTAGCTGACAAGATGCAATATGTTTCTCAGTAACTCTACTCAATGTCGAACAAAATGCTCAGACATGATCTGTGGGCGAACTATCTAACATTAACTGTTCCTGAGCTTTTAGGGAACTCTAGTCACATTTTTCGCTGCTTTTATTGTATCATCGGTGTGACTTGGGAGGTTTTAAAGCAATCATGACTGACCCCAAACTAAGTTTTCTCCATGAGTTACTACATCTATGAATGAGGTGACAACATCATAAGCGAGCTTAAGAAATCAGATAGTGCCTGTCGAAACTAGTCAATTGATTTTCATAGTGGGTCAGGAGAATTGCACTGACTTATTTCATGTAATCCTTTCTGAGCAGACCATGAGACAAGCGCAGAATACTCGGAGACTATGTTTAGAAATTCCTCAAATATGATGCTCCCGTAAAAGAAGATTACTACTCCACTCAGATCTTTCCCTAACGTGCTGATAAGCTGCGCTGTGCACTGATAAGCGCTATCAGAGAATCGTGGAGCAGTGCTCGCCCTCGCTTCTATATGGTACGACATGAAAAGGGCGATGCCCCCTTTAAGAAGGGGAACGAGATGACCAAACACGTGATTTGGCAATTTCGGCGGATTATAGTGCAAATTTCAGCTGTTCTCATTCTCTACTTGCTCAATGTGCTGAAATTCACAGAAAGCCAGTCGACTATTTTCTTCAACAGCTTTACAGTTCTTTGCTACCTGACACCTTTACTCGGATCAATAATTGCTGACGGCTATATTGGAAAGTTTTGGTGAATACTGCTACTATGTTACCTTCATTTTGTCACACTTTTCTGAATGCAGGTTTACGAATACATATACAGCAAGTGCCGACAGGAACCTTATATTCCCGTGGTCTCAGTAAATTTGCTTTCGTTTCATGAACTGAGCTCTACGAGCTCAAACTGGTAATTGAAGGCATTTCTGAGAGGAGATAGGTTTCATGTAGTACTTCACCAGCACCAAAAATCGCTTTATGACATTTCGCCTGTAGATCCAGCACTCGCTCCGTTGTTATGGCTTCCGCAATTTTGAGAATGGTATGTAACAGATGTTTCATCCAGGGACGTTCTTCACTGATCTAGTAAATACCCTATATTATCCACATTATTATCACTTTATGATCATTTGA
Organism: Haemonchus placei; assembly: GCA_900617895.1. Lineage (NCBI taxonomy): Eukaryota > Metazoa > Nematoda > Chromadorea > Rhabditida > Trichostrongylidae > Haemonchus > Haemonchus placei. The sequence continues at coordinate 12,514 of UZAF01018781.1, forward strand.
TACTCCGTATAGGACACTAACTCCAATACAGTGTTATCATTGTATCATTGTATAGTTTTTGCTGTTACTGAGGGCCACTCAACAAGAAAAGCACTTCTCTGGGATCCTGTCTGCCACAAATTCTCTGCAAAGCACTTGCTGTAGCCACCGCTTACAAGTTTCCTCTTAGAGAACGGAACAACCCGAAAAAACTTGAGGGTATGCCTTAGTTTGCACCTCTTTTAGGATGAAGCTTTGGCATTGTCACTGAGCAGCCGATTTTAGTTCCCCACAGAAATTCGAGATTTCTTGCGGCGAGAGCTGTAGGCTTTATGCTGAACGCTGAACTGGAAAAGAGGATGACAATTTAAGCCCAAAGTAGTCTGAAAACTTGCGAAGTATTCAAATACTACCTTTATAGTTCTCAAATATAGCCCTCTACTCTCTTGCACAAACAAAGGCGAGCTTTTTCGTCGCGGTTCTTATGATGCGAGCTTGCCTTGATTGGTAATAACTACCGACGTGATCGTAGAATTCGTCATGCGACCTGTCTGGAGGGTCTTGTTGTGACGCTGACGCTACTTATACCGCTTACTCGCCAGTTCAGACAATAAGAGAGGAGATGACGTAGCGGATATGCGCGAGATATAAAGTGTTTCCTCATTTCCATTTGCAAGCTGCCACTAACACTTACAGTGGGCCAACACAATGCACAGTAAAGGGCAGTGCAGTTTGAATTTGGCTTATATATATTCCACATGTTTTCATGGTCACTGAACTAACGGAACATAGTTGAAAATGAAGAAAGTAAGCTCTTTCAGGACGATTTTCTTCGTATCGATACTGTACGCCTGCGGTCAAGTAATACTGGCTGTTGCTTCAATTAACAACAAAGAGTCCAGTATTCATCCGTATGTTTGAAAGTCGCCTTTCTCTCTTCTAGAGCTGCTGAAAGATTGAGAAAAGACATATTTCCAAAGTTTCTCGAATAGTTTTGCAAATGATTACAATTGTCCAGTGGTTGTGGGATGTGATCAGCTATTTCGGCTTCTTAAAAAACAATTGGTTTCCGCAAAAGCAATTTCACAAATGAACATGAGTATTTGGAGAGCTCACGAATGTTAAACCTTCAGATGGATGGATTTAGCAGGATTGATCATTATCGGCTTCGGAACAGGTGGTATCAAACCTTGTGTGTCTGCCTTCGGTGGTGATCAGTTTGAAATAGGCCAGGTATGGACCCGAAGCACCATTGATCTTTTCACCGTAGCTTTCTGAGGGTCCATTCTTCAGCTTCCTATTTAAACTTAAATTTCAGGATAGGATGCTCTCGTTATTTTTTTCTATGTTTTACTTCTCGATCAATGCTGGATCAATGATTTCCACCTTCATATCACCAATTTTTCGATGTAAGTGGACATTAGCGGCCGTACATTTTAGTTCTGCCATCACTACATAGACATCAGCACTGATACATTTTTAGACTACTTCACTCATAGCCTTACCTACCATCAACGAATATTTATTATGTGACCTTATGTGGCCATTCGGCGGATTGTTTAATGAACTGCTTAAAATAAGAAGGATTGATGTCTGCTTCCCATTCTCAGTACAACGTGAAGAAGCTCGGTGGCAAACAAACAACCAAGCAAAGCTCCATTGTCAGGACAAAAAGCTCTAGTTTCTAAAAATTGGCGTGAAAGGCTACTCATGTTGCATGAACCTTGTCCATACCTGAATCCCGCCGCTTTAGGCACACCAGCCGATCTCGTCATGTTGCTTGACGTTGTTAACGTTCGGAGGCAGAGCTCTGAAGCTGATCCTGTTACTCTGCATCAATTATTCTGACGCTGCACAATTAGCAGCGATATCGAAAAATGCAAAATGAGAGAAGCAACCATGTTCGACTACCCCGTGATCTTGGCATGTTTTCTCGATGTCGTAGGTGTTCATTTTCGAAGCCTTGGCCAAGATAACAATTTTTATTTGGCTAATGTTTCGGCGACGGGCGGAGGTGGTGTAGGGGCAAGCGGCGCACTATATCACACGCACGGTCACGGGTTCGAATCCCGGATCGATATCCGCCTAGGCCAACCAAGCCTTCCATCCCTCCGGGATCGGTTAATTGGTAACAAGCTTGCCTGGGAGGATAAAAGCACTGACGGGTACATTGGCTGGCCACCGCAAGTCATTGTATAGGCCACATAGGCACTTATTACGCCACTACGATTCCGAATGGAAGTCGAATGCGGGGCGCATCCCTTAGACGGGATTGATTACGGCTGAGAACTTTATCCTTATCTTTTCAATGTCTCGGCCAGTCGCCTTCGCCAGAGCCTGGAGGCCAAAAAGTATTCGGGATTAATCCTTTTTAACGACTTTAGGCCTCAGCTTAGTTCAAGTATAGCCCATAGATATCCAAAGAGGTCTTGTAAAACACAGCAGGTGACCCATCTTAGATGATGTCTGAAAGAAGACCGCTGAATCCAGGATTCCAAAAGTCAGCGGTCTCCTTCTAGACATCATCCGAGGTGGTTTACCTGTTGTGTTTTACACAACCTCTCTGGATAGTGATAGGCTTTACCAGAACTAAGCTGAGGTCTGAATTTGTTTGATAAGGATTGATCTCAGTTTTTCTTTAGCTTTTAGCCTCAGACGAAGGTGACTGGCAAAAACGCTAATCAAATAATTCAAAAAAGAAACCTACGACATCAAAATGAGAGACAGTTACAAAGTCGTTCAATTGCCGGTTGGTCGTAATGGTTGGAAGAGAGACCAATATCTACACATAAAAAGGTCACTTGCTCCATCTGTGAGGAGTTGAGAGCTATGCTTTTCAAAAATTTTGAAAAATGGTGCGGACACAAACTAAGGCTCAGGTTGACAAGCCGGCTTATGGCGGACGCTGTCACATAAACTATGTTGGGGAGGTGCATAAGTAACAGGGTTAATGTTAGGAAAAAAAAAACAAAAGAAAAAAGATGTGCATATTCTGAGCCAAAGTTCTGAGTGCATATGCGAGAGCCGTTAATTGGTGGACTACCAGGTTAAGAAAGTTCTACCGAATTGAAACTTTAAATGTAGCATCGCTCATTGGACCTTCCGGGAAGACTT
>UZAF01018782.1:9458-25890 GCA_900617895.1 Haemonchus placei
TGTCAGATGTTGGACATCTGGGCAGTTCACATAAGCACCACTTCTACGATCGTAGCTCGACTCTCTTTCAAACTGAATGCGATTTTTTCTAATGGTGCTATTCAACTGGCATCGAGATAGTTCTGGGGGAGAGAATAGTTGTCCCAATTGGTACCGTCCATTCTGAAGTTCCAATACATGCTACCATTACTACACGCTTCAATTTCCTTCACAATCACTGTCAGAAGGAACAGATCAAACAAGCTTTGGCAAAGTTACAGGTAAGAATGCCAATGGGGGAAATCTCTATGTAAAACCAGTGGGCACATGTCTTGAATTCTTGTTGGACCTCCACAGGCGAACTGACAGAGAAAGGTAGTATTCCCTGAGGACACCTATTTTACAACTTTAGCAACTGAGGTATTTTACAACTTCGTACGACGACGGGACAGCCGCCCACTTCACCTTGTGGTTGACCAGGGGATTGAACGCAGAAAATTGGTCAGATTGGCTTAAGAGAGTTGATCAGTTGCTGTGGAAACGGTCCCTTTCCACCTTTCTCAAACTTTGTAACGTTTACAGTAAATTAATAAAAACTCACAACCAAAAACAGCCTTGACCTCTTCCAAATTCAGTTCCCCTTTGAACCGGTTTACCTATCCGTCTTTGTCATTCACTTGTCAGAGATGCGAAGAGAAATCTCACCCATAGCTCAAAATCCTGACAGGTTTTATGAGTGACTGACGTATTTTCAAGAAGCGATGGCGGCTTTTGCACCTTTTGACCAGCTGCTGACCAGCTCTTCAATCATTCGAATTCAACTTACACCTCAGCGATGAGATGCTATATCTCCTGGTCGAGGGAACATAGAACAGATTCCAAAGATTGCTAGCGAAATCTGGTCAAAACCATATCCTGGGGGTTCCAAATCTTCGATAGTTTTCGAAAAAGTTAGCAATATGGGAATTTTTCATCTTGCGATGCGAGCAGTTTTTTATCAGGCCTAGAGCGGTGGCAAAATGCTGGGAAAGAAAGTTGTAAGAATGAGCCCTCTGAATTTTACCCAGAAGTCAATCCCATCCCCTTCGAATACGTTCTTCTCCCTCCCATCCCCTCCCCTTCCTTTCCTTAACAAAAACGTTTGGCAAACTTGACCCAAGGGTACGTTACTGGTTCCATGGGTTACGTCACTGGTCCAGCTCATGAATTTTAAAACACTTGTCAAACAACTACTATACTAGACACCGGTCATGACGACGGCGAGTACGTCTCTAGGGTGCCTTTTCTTACAATTTGACGATTACTAGGCCGTTTTTCGACCAGACACCGTCGCATCTGCTCTCTCATAAGCCACAAGTTCATTCTATTTGAAAATCTCAGAAACTAACCCATTGCTTTGATGTTGTGACTCCTGTACCTGGACTATACAGATGATACCTACCCATCAAAGAATAATTGACGAACCACACGAATAAAATGCCATTTAAATGAGAAGTTGATCCAGCCGATCATATAAGCATCAAGAGAATCCCTCTGTCGTCACCGTACTTTTGATAGGCGGTTGATTCGGAGGAACGCTACAGATCACCCGAATCAGGGAAGTTTACTCGAGAGCTGAAAAGCATAGCGGCTACTGTTTGAAGATTTTTCTGCTTGTTTACATATTTGCTTACCTTGTTTACAATTCAGAGTTTATTTCGATTATGTAAATTACGCTAAGGACTGGGTAGAAGCCTGCAGTATAGAGGTCATTACCACTAGACGAGTTCTTTACTTCGAGCAAACAGTATTGCTTCAATGGAGTGACCTCTGACAGCTAACAGATGTTAGCAGTTACTCAAAACAAGATATGTTATTAGAAGCTGAGAAGAGTACTGGAAGAGGCAGTAGAATTCAGAAAAATGAAAAATTCAAGAAAACTCTTCCAAAACCCACCCAGCACGAAAAGCCCTTGCACAATGACTAAGATAAGCCAAAAGAGATTATCTGCATGACAGAAGACAAATGTTGATGCATAGTCATGATCAACGGAATGCCTCCCAAACAGCTGTTTTTGACGTATTTGAGCCATGACACATTTGTCAATTCACCCACGCCTGAGCTGGNTCAGAAAAATGAAAAATTCAAGAAAACTCTTCCAAAACCCACCCAGCACGAAAAGCCCTTGCGCAGTGACTAAGATAAGCCAAAAGAGATCATCTGCATGACGGAAGACAAATGTTGATGCATAGTCATGTTCGACGGAATGCCTCCCAAACAGCTGTTTTTGACGTATTTGAGCCATGACACATTTGTCAATTCACCCACGCCTGAGCTGGGTCAGCTCTATGTGTTTATCAACTACATGGGAATCAGCTGAGGGCGGAAAGTCCGTAAGGCGAACGCATTGTAAAGGACAGTTCGGGGATCTCAGGTGATTGAGAATACGAGGAAGTGGGAGGGACACATTGCGATCTGACTTTTGGACGCATCATATGGCTAGGGATTTTCTCAGACGGGACAAATCTCTAAGTCTCCCAACCACAAAAAACGAGCCTCCCGTCTGGGATTATAGGGTATTATGAGACGCTATCACTAGCAACCTCAAAGGTCCTGGCTTACAACTTCTCCCCTTAAAATTAGCCACAGAGCTCTCAAGCTGGTGGTTTCGATAAATTTCTGTGGAATCTTATTCACTTTGTCGGTCTTTTTTTTACTGAAGAACGAAGATTACATTGAAAGAAGAGCAAGGAGACACGCAGTTCGACTCCGATTGTTTGGACTTGGGATTGCCCCTCAACAGTGACCACTCCCAAGCAACTTACTCCTGTCCCTCGTTTGACTCATAACGATTGTACGGGCAGCATTGTCCACAACATTCCCGAATGAGATAGGCATTGCTAACTGAAAAAGCAAGCGAATCATGGAAAATAGGGGAACGGGCTCCTATCCTGCCTGCACTAGAACAGTGCAAACTTTGCAGGGAGATTATTTCGATTTTTTGGCAAGGGTAGTTGCTTGGGAATATCCCATGGTTGGGATGGCACACCATAATCCTTGTTGCAGATGGGAGAGGATTTATATTCCTAGACACTCAATTGATCCTCAAGCTCTCCGAGTCTCGAGAAAGAAGGAAAGACAGGTAAAGAAGAAAGTATCGTTGTCAAAGCGGTGTCCTGGGGACAAAAAATCAGAAGAATTTGTGGAAATGGCTGGTTTGGGAATGGGTTCGGAAAAAGACCATAATTCTTAGATTATCTCATGGTGATGGGAGGTTTCCGTATATGGAAAGACCTAACTACGATGATGGGTAAGCCTTTACAAGATTTAGTGGTGGGTGAGCTGGGGTCAGAAACAAACTTAAATTCCAAAGACAAAAAGCAAACTTCGAATTAGAGAAGAGAGAAATGCTGGAGCAATTTCATGCCCAGATTGCCCTTGTGAGAAATTTTCTCTAACGTGGTCGCATTCAAGTGGGGGAAAGAAAGAGAAAACGATCTCATTATTCTTTTTCGTATAGCCCACAATCTCCTGGCATTCGATAATTCCAATAGCATGTTAGTGCTGTCTGGCCATAAAGTCAAACCATTCAAGCCAGTCTAGGCGGGTGTGGTGCGATTCACGCGCCAATAAAATGAGGTCATCGGATAAAACACGCTAAAACATCATTCTTACCATCATAACGGAAGTTATAAGAACTTATAAGTAGAATAGGTAAAGAAATGACCAACTATGCACGTTTACAGATGGATCGCGTTTACTAGGATCGAAAAAATTAAAGTTATTCTTATTTTGAACGTTTGACTAGTAAATTGTTGACCTATGAGGTGAATTCTCAGTCTCGAAGGGTCTTTTTTGCCATAGTGAAGAGATTTGCTCTATTCATGGTGAAGCCGTAAACTACTGCAAATTTATGCGGTCCATCTCAACAGGAAGGTACTGAAACGATGCTGCGTGCGCGATGACCTCATTATATTGGCGCGTGAATCGCGCGCCCCCCAGTCTAGGCCATATTCTTATGCCATGTAAAATTCGGTCTAAGATAGTATCTCCTTGGCTTTGATACCTTTACCTGCGTATCGTTAGCGACGCCTCTATCCCCTGTACCAACCATCACTTTGTTCTCACTGTAACTGAGTTAAGTATACTTCGGACAAGCACTTTTATCACTGGAAACGAGCCTAGAGGGGAGGTACCGTGCTCGGTTCAATGCAACACTTGGCGAGTAAGAAAAAGTGACATTTGAGAAGCAGCCGAAATGTAGTGCCAAGAGCGTCTAGATGATAAATTGTGTGACATGTTTTCAAAGGGAAAAGACACATTAGAAGACTCCCATATTCAAAAGCCATCACATTAAGAATGGGCCCCCAAAAAACCGTGTAGCCCATCGATGGTGGTGAAAAACTTCTAATAGCCCATGATTTCACCATCACGACCAGGAAAAGGCCATCTCATGTACACCGTATATCTGGTAGGCATAGTAGTTGACTAGAAAGCAGAATGAACCCATAGAGTAACGTCCAGAGAGGTACAAAGGCTTTTTTGAACGGCAACAAAATCTATGTCAATTTTACTAGAAGCAACAACTTGGGAAATTTCTTACTGGCAAGCTGTCACCAGTTTATTACGCTTGCGAAGGCACATGTGAGAAGAGAATACCATGAGTAATTAGATTGAATCATTAAACGAATGGAAAGGGCTATTTGAAATCCCAAAAAATCATCATGGACCCTTTTCTTGTTGTTGAGCTCGCCATGAAGACATTGGAACTGCCAGACCAAGCGAGCACTTAACCTTTTCATCAACCATGCGAAGAACTTGAACTTTGAGCCTGAGGTGAGGTGAAGCTAGGTACCAACTCCCAATTGCCGCTATTTATATCTTGAGGTATAACACGAGAGTTCTTCTATTCGAACAAGTAGTCTACGGGGGAAATTGCAATTGCATGAATATCTTTTTCTGAAGATTAGACAGTCGGTTAGCTTAATTAACGAACTTACAAGTCCTGTGTGCGACCTCTGGTTTTAGATTCAACCAGAGGTTGCACGCAGTATTTGTAAGCTCGTCACTTGTGCTTCACTGGTAACGGGTAACCCCCTAAAATGTGAAATGTGTGTAACTGGGCAATTTTAAATATCCTCTAAAAAAATCTAGTTTATTTCTACAGTAAAAGCCTAAGTCTCTAATCTCTAAAATCTTCAAGATGATTGAACTTTGAACTCCAGTACGTAATGGATAAAAAATAAAGGCTCTGGGCGTTGATTAACCACGTCTGAGGATGCGTCCCGCATTCGACTTCCATTCAGAATCGTAGTGGTCTGTTGAACGTGTGCGTAGCCTATATAGCAGCATGCGGTGGCTAGCCGATGTACAAGTCGGTCCCAGATGAGTCTGGTACCTATGAACCGACCAGGGAGGGGTTGAAGGTTTGGTTAGCCTTGGCGGATATCGACCCAGATTCAAACCCGTGACCATGCGTGTGAGAAAGTGCACCACTTGGCACTACACCACTCCCACCCGTCCTGTTGAAAAACTGATAAACCCGTCGATCATATGCATGAAAATGCCGTAGGGATTTCTTTAAGAAATAAGGCTACTCTATTGAGTCATACTTTGGTTACGGTAATAAAAAGCCTTGAAATGGCTAAAGCAACCAGTTAATCGGAATAAATTCTCTGGATAGTAACGTATGGGTTGTTGGCTAAAGTGCGAAAATCCCAAAAGAATTATGTTGAATATTCATATTCATGCTATCCAATCAATTGGAATCTCTTAGACTATGACGTCATATCAATCATGTGTGATGAACATTCATGAAAAAGAACTTGACGACAACTGACTATTGTGAATCGCCCCAGAAATCAGGCTGATTGTACTAGGCTGATTGGATTTGTGGGGAGCGTTTTTTTTTTCGTCAACTTCTGAGATCATCTGGTTGCACTCCTTTTGAGAATACTACTTGACCGTTGTGGCCATAGCAGAGTATATCCTTCTATGGAGTTCCCGCAAGCATTGAGTGGTGTCCACGAAACCATTTATACAAACTGCAGTCTTCGCAGGTAGGGATCAAACAAGGAATCAACTAGCAGTTGTCCCTACTCAAATGTCTTCGTAGTATCCTGTAAAAAATGGGTGCAAGGCGCACCCTAATAGCAGAGGAAAGCTAATACCGTACGCGTTCCTACACTCGAGGAGAACAAAGGGAGACTTTTAAGAAAGAGATGAGTGCATTAGATGAACCAACTACTCTTTACTCACTAGTATCATATTATAGCAGAGGATATAATGGTACAGTTAAAGTGACACCTNCAATATTACTGCCCATTCGGAAAGCTTCGAAGACGAATAGGCTTTGACCAGTATAACGGACTTCGCTTACTAGAAATTCATTTACCAGAAAAGCAAGAGACATGGTAATGGAGATACGTAAAGTCCTCACCTGCACGTCCCTGTTTCAGGACAATGGACATTTGACGATGCATGTTGTTAGAGTAGTAATGAAACAAGAAAGAGGTGCTAACGAGTAAGCGGGCGAGTATGGAAGAGTTGGGTAAGTTAATGCACTTCACACATGCCCAACGAATGGAGTGATGGGGTGAAAGAGCCAGCTGCCATAAGGTTTTTCCTCAAGACGCGTATCGTGTGCTGCTTTTCTTTGACAACCATCAAGCGCCGGCAGACGGCCGTTATAGCCGTCGTTGATTTGTGGAAATCTCTTTCACCACAAAATCCAAATTGTGTTGCTTAAAAAGTCAAAGCTGCTGTCATGGCAATAAATGAATTCCCCTTCCTTGAAAATTTGCTCGATGTGAAACTAAAGGCTGTACGTGATGATATTTGAGGGCGCATAAGAGCCACCGAGAGTCCTCGCTTAGCCGATGGTGGATCCACAGCGGTTGTGACTTCGCGGACGCCCATAGAAAGTTGAGGAAGTCTCGAACTTCGAAGATATGAACGCTATTCGACAAGGTGGTGTACCCAGAGACCACTTCTTCATGGCTTGTTCGAGAGGGAATTGAACCACCATGGAGCCAGACGTCGACTATAAACGGCCCGAATGACAAGGTGCGTCCACAGTCGCTACGTAACACTGCCTCTTCCTTCACATCTACACTTCTCGATACTCATAGCCGTCAGATCCAGCACTCCTCCTCTTTCTGCAATATTCACGAGACGTTACTGGATATTTCAGAAAGAAATCGAGACATATAGAGAAGATCCTAGCTGTAATTGGCTAAACTGGCTAAGGTAGCCTTATTTAGAACCTATTGGATCGTGCTATGAACTTTACCTTTTTTTTAGGTACACTTCGTCATTTTCATTTACGATGATCGTCTCGCTGATTGACAAGACGTAGGCATACGGCTGAAAAAGCCCGACGGTGTTCTTCGCGCTCAGCATTTTTATAGGTTTACCAACACAAATCAAGTTTCTTCTTTGTGGTTTCGATTTATGGCCGATAACCATTTCTATTAACTTTATCTAAGCCTACCCGTTCGATCATCCGGGCGATAAGATGATCTGTGACGCTTTGCCTATGGTTTTCTGGCACAATCAAGAAAAGAAATCGTAAATGCCACCCTTAAGGTTGAGAAATTTCTTCTCCCAGGGCACCAATTTGAAAGAGTAAATCTTCTGAAGAGGAAGGTTCAAACAACAGGAGCGAACTCCTTCAAACTAGGTATTTACACATTTTAAGGAGCAGGTCATGAGAAGGCAGCTTATGGTGAAAGAGGAATACCGCTAGTTATCAATTGACGTAATCGTTGATGGTCAACTACTTGAGCTCAAAGTTGTAGAAATGTTCAATGTAGGCGGAGTCTCATGGTAGTGAACTAATTACGGGCAAACGGCAACCCGTCCGAGCAAAGGTTTGCCACTGCAAACTTTTTGATGAATAGAGCATTCAGAAAATTGCCGCGTTGATCAACTACTTGGGACCAACTCTTTGCTAAGGTAGCCAAAGCTCAAAGAGCAGCGGTAAACGCTTGCAAGAATGAGTAGGCGTTTTCTCCGCCACTTTGGCTTTATTCTGGTCTATGACTTCCATCATTCGTCTGAATTAGATACCCAAAGTCATCGTAAACGGTGCCTTTGAGTAACCTACTGCTCAAGCTGCATAAGGTTTTCTCGCGTGAGAATCCTCAATTGTTCAAAAACTGATTATGAAGCAGTTAGAGGCCTTACCCTGATTGCTTTTAGTTCACAAGGAAAGAACCACGTCGTTGGTCTTGATGACTGTGTTTCACAATTTATTTAATGTTATGGTGGTGTAGTGGCAAGTGGCGCACTTCACACACGCATGATCGCGGGGTTCAAATCCCGGATCGGTATCCGCCTAGGCCAACCAAGCCTGCCATCCCTCCAGGATCGGTGAGTTGGTACCAGATCCATCTGGAAGGACAAAAGCACAGACTTGCACATCGGTTGGCGGGCACAAGTCATTGTATAGGCCACATACGCATTCATTACGCCACTACGATTTAGAATGGAAGTCGAGTGCGTGGGCACATCCTTGGGACGAGATTGATTATCGCCTCAAGACTTTATCCTTTTAGACTTTAATGATATGATTTACTTGATTTCCTAAAAGGTTCGATTTCCCAAAAGCTTTCGTCGGCTCGCTGAAGGCGAGCATAGCTGAGCAATATCTTTGTTCTAAGTCTTGAACTTATCCGCTTTTATATTGGCTAAATTCGACCGCCTTTATGGTACCCGATCAATTGTGGATGATCATTTCCTTGTATGCTGTTAAGTAACAATTAGCTGTTCATCGAATCATTTATTTATTTACTTATTACATGTCAAGCATGTGTAATTGCCGAACAGCAACAGAAACAAAACACAGAAACACAAGCAATGTATAATAATGATAGTGATGATGAAAATCCGCTAGAGCTTCATTATAGAATATTACTAGGATGGGCTCTGAGAGCACAAGCCGATTTAGGTCGAAAATTCCTCAGAGTAATGTTCACTCTATCAACGCTGTACTCCAAAATTAGCCTGGCATAAGTTTTATGAGCAGCAAGGAGGATTCTGGAGTTACTTGACGAGAGGGTATTGAAAAGTTTTTCTTTTTGGATGCAAGGTAATTTTCCACATTACTGGGGAAAGTATAAACAAGAAATCCATGGTTGGAGACACAACCGTGAGTTTATACTCAAATTGCATGAAAAATGCCGTTTATATGGACCAAGACGCAAACGCTTGATTTTTTCCAAACAAAGTGGAAGTTTCCAATCTATGAACCATTCATCCATGCATAGCATCGATGGCTGCGAAAATTTTTGACATCAGTTTTACTGTCAGCTCCTGGGTCAAGTCTGCACATGCTTCACATTTAACTCCAGGCCGTTATTACACCCGATATATTTTACACATTCCTTTCCTTATTGTGTTCAGAGCGATGCCGTATCAAATGTGTTGTAGTTGAAGACCAGAAGCGGTACTGAGAAGGGAAGACGAAGAACAACTATTGGTTGAATTATGCTGTCGATCAATTCCATTCGCATTTGCTAGATCCTTCCTTTGGCCTTTATTATTGGACAAACTGCACGCTTACAAGAATTTCCTTCCTTGACTGATTGTCCTGTGAGTACACAAGTCACTGTCCGTAGTCTCATTCGGATGCGTTTGCGGTTTGCTTCGTAGTTGAATGCAGTTGAAAGTCCTTCATGAAAAAAACCGCTCACCTCAAAATCAAACAGATCTTCTGTTAGAGGACATCATTATCTATCAGTATGTAGTATAGCGTTATGGAAGCCTATGTACACTACCATGGCAAAAATTGGCAAAGTGTTGTCACAGAAGATCATAGACAGAAACCTGTCAGTACAAAACATCGCACTTTTCAAAATAGGCTGTTATCTTCTCGAAACTGGTCATATTTTGAAGTTTATGGACCATTCAATAACTTTTTTCCTCTATTGAAAAAGGCAAATGTGCCAGTTTACTGTTGTTTCCCATGACTCCAAGAGCCGACCGCCGCTGAGAGAGCTCGCTGAAAAGCAGACCACGTTATGATCCGTCAAACTTGCGATCTGTTGCTCAGAAATGAGTCTTCTCTGTTCTCATGCACTTTCCTCAGAAAACAGGTTGTGTTCTACTTGACTCCACTTAAATTCCTCTGAGGAATACGCTTTTTTATAGTCTTCGTAAAGCCCAACCTTCTATGGTGGCGACGTATAATTGAAACGGGTTAGAAAAAACTGACTCCTAGAGGGGAGCCGTGTTGCTCTGGTTGAGCTTACTACAGTACGATAATAGCTCCTTTCTTATATTACTCTTCCAATACTTTGACTGGGATGAGAGAAATAATTTCGAGATCCAGAAACTAGCTGCGCCTTTGAAACTCTGAAGATAATCGTAATCAGCTGTTATTTCCAGATCTGAGGAATCGACATGAAGGAAGCATTGAAGATGTTGCTAATAATTTTCGATGATTGCAGAACTGCTGGAGAATCCTCACGAGTAAAGCATATGACACGGCGCCGTAAGCTCGGGCGCTTCATTTGCACGGAAAACTTCGAATCTGCTTATTAAACCTCAAATAAGAAACTCTTATTTCTTAAACAAGAGAGGAAAACATCAAATACAACCGTGAGCATGAAAGAACTTAATTAGCTGCTTTGTAAAGACCGACGAAAGTACCTCGCAAGTAGAATATTTCAAATGCTGAACTTTCGATATGACAATTCAAAGTTGGGAATACGAGTGTGGCATGAACGATGGCATGTGCAATACATAGCACAAACATTAACACGAGCAATGGCACACACCACGATACGAACAATTAGAAGCCAACAATAACCGTAAAAAGGGAAGATACCTGCCTTCTCTCGAGTGGCTTTAGGCTTTGGACTGAGGAATTTGGAGGAACTGCGTAACACTGCATACACGACAGTAGATCGCATACACGTCGACTGCAGATCATGGTGCTCGCTTGCGTGCAAAGGCTTAGAGACGTAGGTAGCCAACAGGCGCATTTCTTGGAATAGGGCCACTTGCGGATTCCAGAAAGAAGGAAGAAAAATTACCACGAAACCGTTTGACAGGTAAAACACGAGCACTAACAGTCAGTTCAAGAAAAGAAGAAATAAGAAATATTTCTTCATTATCATTAATTAACAATAACGTTATCAGGTGGAGATGGCCGAGCGAGTGAGGAATAACTCGGCTCCTAGATTACTAATGCAGAGGTATAGATCCTGATGTGAACTTAAATGCAATATGAGCAACGTGCATGTTCATGATCCTAGTACAACAGTTAAGATACAGATATGCTAGGGCTAATTCTAGCGAAATGTTGAAACGAATGAATTGAACGAAATGTCATCCTGTGATAAACACTTGAGCAATATGCTATTCAGCATATTACATATTGCATATTGCATAGCATATTGCATTAATTCTAATGAGTGGTATCCAAACAATTGTAATGCAATGGATACGCAATTAAAAATCAAGATGTTGTTATGGGCATCATTCTCAGAGGCGCGGCTAGTTTAGAAGTAACAAAACGAGGTCTTCTTGGATAATTGATTGTGAGACGTAGAAAAAAAAACGAGATATCGTTGGCGGTGATTGACTATTGCAAAAAATTCAGGCCCTTTCGCAATGCAGTGCCCTGATGAAGCCCGAAGCCTTCATGATAGGACCCCGTCGATATTGTAGATCAACCTTCCCCAGCCGACTTTGTCAATATCTCACTGTTGTTCGATAAACGTTATTAAGCAGAAACGTGCTGTCAGTAACCAAGCATACCCCTTCCTAGCTTTATGACAACTTTTTTCATTGTAATGGAATCAGTCAATGGTAAGAAAAGGGGAATTACCATTTTTCACTAATTTATAAATGAATTGAATTCTTCTATACTTCTTATAGGTTATGTCGTTAGTTTCGCTCGAAATCCCTTTGACTCTTTTTCTCACTTGAAGGTAATTTGTTGAAGTACGAGATAAAAATGTGGAGCGATTGGAGCTCTAGGAATTAATAAACATGGCTTGCTGCGAAGTCAAGCAACGATATACTGCCGAATAAATCGACGAAGTACCAAGATATTGCGAGTTCGTGCAACATATTTGAAATATCGTCATCCTAGACTCGAGGAACATTTGGATTTCAGATGATGAGGAAAGAAAAGCATTCCGGCTCCATAGGCAACTCGCCTGCACTCCAATATTGATCTCATAATCATGTATGCAGTCCGGAGGAAGAGGTGCAACACGGGAATAAGGATCCGGTGTCAGGTGAGGTTCCCCTGAATCAGGGCTGCAAAAGGGAAAGCAATTATGCAATTCAAAAGGAGCCTACCAACTATTAGAACCTGCATTTAAAAAAAGGAAGCTAGGGTTTCATGTTCTGATTAAATAATTGTTAGGTAGGCGTTGAGCATTGGTAAAAGTAATGTATTATATATAGCGCCAAATTTACAGTGGAAAAAGCATTGAGGATGAATGACCAGACAATTATTACTCTTCAAGTAATTGCAGTGACGCCATTTTTTTCCAATTTTATTTTGTTAATTTGTTTCATTAGACTTCAACTAGCCTTTTCTAACTTGATTTCGACCTTACGGATTGGCGTATACCCCGTTATCTAGCTTTGCAATAGAAGGTTATACTCTTCGATAAAAATGACATCAACAATTGACTTCGAGCATGACGTCAAAAGATTATAAGCAAACAAGTAACAACAGCATATTTATGAACTTAGGGTCTCCAGTGAAGATAAAAATGCCATTAAAGAGCGAGTCTCGACTGATGTTATTAAATTGCAGCGCACATTTGAGAACCACTTGAAATCACAGATACACCAACGAGTCTTTGACCTTGATTATCCCAATGCTTGATGTTCGGGATGGTCATTCCATTTCCCGCACAACTCTGATACTATACGGAAGACCTCGCGTGTGTTCGCGTCTGACCTCACAAAAAGTGTGTTTGAATCGTTGTACAAAGATAACAGCGAAATACCGTACGTACGGTTTACCTAATGGAATGTGGTGTGACCCTTTCACAAACAGTTTTCAGAATAGATTCATCACATCATTCATTACGGAGAAGGATGGGTTGGGGACCTTTAACATAGAAATATTCTTGTACCATGCAAGGTTGTTAGGTGGAACAATTTATTAATTCAAGGGCCTACATTCCGACGCTATCGTCTTCTTCAGAGACTTAAAGCAACTCGAGATGATTTGCACAGTATCCAAATACACACCACCCCCTTCGGCAAATGTGACGAAACTCAGACCCACAATTCGAATCGTAACTCATCAGGGTCCCACCTCTCAAGCGGATATAAAATTCGCTGTTGCTATAGGCGACTGCCACTAGCGAATGAGACTTCTTATGCTGTCTCCCTTATACTTGTGACAAGGAAGATCATCTCGTAATTCTACCGAGTCATAAGTCGCAGTGCGGTATACAAGGCAAAAGATCATTGGTTATAGACTGGCACTCATCTATGTATACCGTTCATTTGAGGATTTCTACGGAAAATCCAGAACGCCTCTAATGCCATACTTGCTGAAATCTCCGTCTCGTGCGCCAATATCATGCACTTTACTTCGAAGTTGTTGCCGTTGTGCTCCTCAATTTTATGCCTACTAAGCGCTGTCATCAGGCTGCCACGCCTCATCTAGCTAGGTACTTTTTTATCCGTAGCTATTTGTCTTCCCGTTTCTCCGATGTATTGATCAGAATAAATAGATGAAATATAGGTAGAAGTCGCCTGTGGCGACAGCAGATTTTATATCTGCTTGAGAGGTGGAACCCTGGTGAGTTGCGATTCGAATTGTGGGTTTGAATTTGTCGTTACATTCGCCAAACGGGGTGATGTGCTTTTTGTATACTGTACCAATCATCTCGAGTTGCTTCAGGCCTCTGAAAAAGACGATAGCGTCGAAACGCTAGGCCGTTGAATTAATAAATTGTACCACCTAACGACACTAGAATATTTTCATAAACAACTATGATGAGGTTATATATTGAGGAGAAAAGTCGGGGACTTTTCGACAAGGTGCTTTTAATATTGTTCTTAACGAATGAGGTTAATCTAGTTTGTACGTAACCTTTCCGATTTATGAAGGCCAGAATGGAGATTGTCCGCAGGTTTTTTTTTTCATTTTCCTCTGCTCCATAGGACCTGTTAGTACAGTTTTCCTTCTATCGAATTCTAACATTTTATCACAGGTATATCTTTACGCTGTACAGTAATCTACCATACGATTCGATAGGAATAACACTTTCAGCACGTCTTTCTTTTTCCCTCTAATCGACGAGCGAAATTCAATCAGTCGAAATTACTAATGACTTATATGGAAAAGGCTGTGTTCCTGCAAGGGGTGCTCACAGACATCTCTACTCATGAACAAAATTCCCGATTCTCCTGAAGGTATTTGATGCGGACGCCCATGCAGTGGGCGTGGTCAGAGATCTGAGCGACTGAAATAGCGTTCCATGCATTTCACGCACGTTGACACTATCATCGCAATAGTGAGAACTGCTGTTCTACCTCAAACGGCTTCATGATTGGAAACATTAGAATAGTATAGATTCTCCTCATAACAATGTTGCTGTGCTTCACAAAAGACATCATGGAAGACATTCTATGGGAGGTCGAAAAGCGGGTCGGATGATTCGCACAAACTCAGAAAACAAGAATCTGGACTCTATGCGAACTTATTTGATCACTCCAATGTACTACAGTTGAGCGCCTGTAGCATGGAATAGTGTTCACAAGCTTGACAGTTTGCGCCCTTCAACCACCCATTACCAACTCGGCGAACTTTCTATGTGAACCATGCCTTCGACTCATATCCGAGACACCCACACTCGCATCTTCACTTGGTTACCTAACGAGTAGAACTTGTTTTCGGAAGCTCACCCAGTTCAGCAACTCCCGTCGGGATACCTCTGTATCGAAGTCAATTTCAATGTCTTCGATAACGGAATAGTACGCCCTTCTATACCACAGGCACATGCCCTGTAACGCTAAGAGCAGGAACATGAATTAGCTGTCTTAATAACGACATCATTCGGCTGATAATTCAAATAGGCTAAAGTTAATGATAAATTTTATGTTCTGTTTACAGGCATACGAAAAACAAAAACAAAACAACGACCACAACAATAACAATAATGACAAACTGCATATAAGGGCACCACATGACCTTTAACTGCAACACGGAAGCGTACAATTGCAGCTACGAATATTGTTCCTCGCAAATAGAAAATAGTTTTTCATGCACATTCAATCGGTCAAGGTTCTACGCCTCGAGCCTAATTCCAAGGCTCGCCGAACCCGAAAAAGTAGAATGTCTAGTACTTTTTCATGTTAGTTAACAACAAGCAGTTGCTGATCTTCACCACCCAGTAACAGGACCATTTTTTTCCTTTCAGAGGGGACATCATAAGGAGATGAAAAAGGATACTCGAATATCAGGAGGTCCACGGGAGAAGGATTATAATGATTGGTATCACTCTTCCACGCATATCACAAATGTCGATGATATATTGATAAGTTGAATGTAAACACCCATTGGAAGGGACAATGGAGTTTTCCGATATACGCAAGCACAGAGGGGATTTAGAGTTATAAGCTCCGTCCACGAATGAAGATCAAGGACGCTGTTGCTTACGACAAGAAATCAAAAACCATATGGGCCCGTCATGACGTCCGATTTTGTGATAACCGTTAGACCAGCGAGAGATTACTAGTTGGCCCCCATACACATATGTTGGTTCGCGATGGTCAGACTTTTCACGAAGACTCTGAACGAAAGGGATGCCATGCCTGTTCGCCGAGCTAGTAATCCACTATATTACATTACCTTGTGACAGAGACCAGTTGGAAGTTACTGATTCCGCTCAAGCTTATCTATCGAAAACTGATAATGAATATAAAATGATATATAGTATACATCTACATTTACACTTTGGACTACTAAATAAGTAAAATTTCAAGGTATTCCTATAAGGAGATAGCGGGTGGACAGGATACCAAACTCTTTCTCTTCAGAATTCCTTGACGTACACATTTTTTCTCATCACATCCCTTCGACACATTAAGAGCTAGTGTTTCAAAATGCATGGAAAGCACTCCTAAGGAGGAACTTTCCCTCCCACACATACTCGAGGGGAGAATGTAGTAAATTTCTCGTAAACTTCTATCAGCTCTCATAATTCGAAATCTTCAGCGGACAGCGTCTTGCTCATATATGGGCCATCCAACTCGTAGCCGAGCTTCCTGAAAATATAAACGATTTTTCAAACAATGCGGAACAAGTTCTGAAGATGAAGCGGAACGAGAGCACAATTTTAAGCTAAAAATAGTTTTAACCTGTAATAGTCTCTTGTGCCAACACCTGAGATGACTACGATTTTCTCTGATCCATGTTCAAAGTAAGCGATGCGTGCCGCTTCTTCCATAAGTAGTTGACCGAAACCCTTGAAATAGAACTGATTAG
>UZAF01018783.1:0-10805 GCA_900617895.1 Haemonchus placei
GTTGAATAGGCGTATCCAGGTTTTCATGACTTATTCTGAGGTCTTACACTACTGCCAAAATACGGATATACTCAGTCTAGAAGAAGGATGAGATTACCGCAATCAACTGGCATGAGGTACAGGCAAACACATCATAATGACAACGATTTCCTAGTCATTAAGAGGGTAAAGCTTCTTTGGAACTGTTGACTTTTCTTTAGAGTGTCATGTGGGTGGAAATGTTTGTGGGAGTGATTCAGTGTTAAGCAAATGAACCTGTAAATTGACCTGGCATTTGAACCCCTAGCCTCTACAGGTGGGTGGGGAGCCTAAGTTGCCTCATGGAGGTTTGAGACAGATTTCTATTCCCAGAACATCCATCAGGGATGGTCAGTTTACGAATTTTCAGAAAAAAAATCGTCACCTGTCGATCAGTGGCGAGCAAAAACTGTGATTGTCAGTAACCACAATGCCTTCAATTCTTCCAACTGGGAAGGTAATTATAGGTTGGTCCAACCTGACATGGGAAAGGTCGTAGCCATTTCAAAGAACAATTCAAAGCGATGTTCAGCTAATATCCAAAATGGGTCACTACACACGCTCTGGGAGGGACTTTGAACTTACACTTGTTGGGATCATAACCTAAAGACTATTCCAAAGATCGGACAGCGAGGCTAAAAACCAACATACAAATGAATGACGCTCATTGACGGGGAAAGTAGGCGCTAATAAGCCATCACAGATTGGTACAATCAAAGAGTAATTCTGAGTATAAACGATCGAAGAAGCCCTTAATGAGACAGAAGAAATCGATGGTAGCGAGATACAATCGTCAAATCGTCGGAACTGGAAACAACCATCGTTTTCGCTCTCGACCACTTCCAGAAGGGAGCTCCATAAGAGAGCGCTATCGAAGGGAGATTTTGCGCTTCTTCTGTTTCGTTTATGAAAAATTTCGAACAAAAAAGGTCACCAGTAACTCCATTTCAACCTACATTCGATAGCTATCATGGTAATGAGATTGACTCCGATATGTACTCATTACCAGTAAAGAACGTCTAATCTTTGTCCGGTCATCGTCTAATAATATCAAAAAGTAGCTCCCCGAACAGCCTTGACGAGGTGACGACTAGGGGGGCCATTTCAAACAGAGAAAGCCACCGACACTGAGCGTGGGTAACCTTGAAATCCCCATGAGTCTGACAGCGGCACCCACCTTACAGATAAATACCCCCGGTTGTTCGTTGTACTGGCCTAGCGTGAATAAATTCTACCGGTAGGTACCTCTAATTTGAGAAAATTACGTTCACCTTAATAGGGCTGTACCTGGGTGAATTTGTTTGACAGCAGGGAAGACTTATGGTGAAGGTAGGATATCAACCCTCCATGAGGTCGTAATGCTAACAAAACAAATACCTTTCGCTGAGAAGACTGCAAGAAATCTAAACGAATAAAAAAGCGGGGGATGAAGAGAATACTGAAAACCTGGCATGGTGTAGAAGACTTTGGTTGAGTGCCAGATGGTTTTTTTCCACACTCAATCTCCTACGATCAAATTCCAGACTGAAAATCGCTAAAGCGAGTCGAGCATTCACTCTATTGGTCGGTAAGTAACCACCAGATTCGTCTGGATATGTACCACAGGAACATCACTGTCCTACCCGGTACCTATTAATAGATTTCCCCAGCCAAAGTATGGGTACATAACGGCATGCGTCCAGATATTTCATAATTTCAGGTATGAATGTATGACTAACAAAGAAAAGAGCCAGCAGGCGTGGCGTAGCCACAGTGCAATATGTTCCCTAGAAGCACCACTTCCGTGAAACGTGTAGGGGTCGGCTGCCAGGGCGAACCAGTTTTATCTGGGGGCCTTGAGAAGACCAAACCCAGTTGCTACTGATCACAAAATTGATCCTTTGAATTCCCACTGAGAGTTCCTAAAGCAGGCTCCTGAGGCTCTAGAATATTTGCCTGTGGAGAGCTCGAACAGCAGAAAAGTAACTAGGAACGGTGAGAAGAGAAAAAAATGAAACTGGAAGCTCCGAGAACTTCCCAAGTACCATCTACAGTGTTTCGCCGTGGACCAAATCGTTATACCTGGCTGAGGAATATAAAATAGGTTCAGGATGAGTCGTTAGGGAACGAATTGCAATTCGCGGCAGATTTCGGCGATAGTCTATGGCGATGTTTTGGCTGAACGCCAACCGGTGACCTCGTTTTACCCACGTGGAATTCCGTACCCCCGCTACCAACATAATACCCAGCCGAATTCATTTATTCAGGGTTAATGAACCCAATGGTGATTGTGTACGCGACAAAGCGAACTGAATTAGAGCCAACCCTGGGTCCCCACTAATATTTCTTATTTTTATTTATTGAACCCTTTAAATCCGATTTAATAGTTTATCAAGCCCCAGTCTAAACATATCAAAGGAATTGAGCCCATGGAGATGGTAAGAAGGTAATAGTCGAAATTCGGGAGAAGGTCAGGAAGGAGGAAGCTGCGTGGGGAAGGTAGGCGGGTGGACGTGGACTATAGGTGTTCATGTGGAAAGTGAAATCCGAAGTTTCCCAAGAAGATGGTATCATCAAGGAGACTTTCTAAAGCCCTTTCTCTCAGCCACTCTCCCAGTTCACCATGATCCTCTACATGAATTTGGTGCTTATCGATCGATGTATCAATGCGATTGTGCTACCAGCTGACCTCGTTAGGGGCGATGCGCAATAACAGTCCAGCTACGTGAAGGAAAGTGATGGTGGTGGTAGCGGCGGCGGCCCGGCGAAGATGATGACTGCGGGGAAGAGAATGAGGAGAGAGAAGTTTCGAAATGGACACCTGCTGGGAACGGCGGATTTACAGATTATCCCCGGATCAGTTGATTAACGTCCAGTTACCCGTTAATCGACCACGGTGGTCTTTTAAGTAGGACTCCCAATCTACTATTCTCAGTGGAAGATACTTGCCGAGCAGACATCGATGTTCCACGGGACATAAATAGTAGTGGGTAAGGGTAGAGGGGGCCACGGAAAAAGGCAATACTCGTAAGTCACCCAGCAGGAATACTAGAGATTGCAAACATTGGCGGAGGAGTTTTATGGTAGCATTCGGGGAAAATTGTCAACGCGCACTTTTAACGCTGTTTACATCGACTGCGGCTACCTGTTTTACTGGCGCTATTGTTTACCATGTGATTATGGTAAACTACAGGAATTTTAGCATAAATATAGTGAAAAATATGACTTGACAGTTGTAAATTAAAATGGGTTTCAGTGGGAATGACTACAGGAATTTTAGCATAAATATAGTGAAAAATATGACTTGACAGTTGTAAATTAAAATGGATTCCTGTGGGAATGCCCGGCCAAAACTGTTGTAAACAAAGGACCAATTGTTTCAAGGGAACAGAGGGGTAAAAGGAGGCTTGTCGATCAAGAAAGGGTCCATCAAAGAAGCAGTAGTTCCGTCTAACAAGTAGTTTTCCGGGGACTCGAGTACAGTGACCAGAGGTGTAGTTCGTGTTCATACTTCATGAGATCTTTTTCCCAACCGACACTTTACTCAAAGCTTCCCACAGCGCATACTGGGTGACTAAGCGAATAAATAAATGAAACAACGAGTAAATAAACAGTTCAGTATGTACATATTCACAACAGTTAGAGATTTCGAAAGAGACATCTGGGAACCTAAGATGAGGTAGAATTTGGCAATATGGGCTCAGAAAGGGTAATTATCCGGGGCGAGGGGGGGGGGGAGACCGATTAGTGTCAAGGGGGTTAAAAGGATTAGCAGAGAACGAGCCGCTTGAACACGGCTGACAATAGCTGTCATTGCCATAGCAACAGTCTGACAACACACTTACGCAACACAGATTAGCTTGTCTCGGCTAGGCCGGCTTCCCATTACCCCCACGGCTCTGTTTGATCTTCGTACCCAAATCTTCATATGGGTACGCATGACTCACCTGTGGCCATTACCGTATCCTCTGTCTGGACTTTTCGTCAAGGGCAACTTTTTTTCCTCTTCCTCCACTGTTTTATCTAAGATGGAAGTTCCTATCAGTGTAGGAAATCTAATTCTTACAAAAGTAACACCGACATTTCTGTCTGAATGGGAACTTGGGGTACCCAAGGACAGCGACCCGTGAGAGATTTTTTTCCTCACACCCGCCTATCCCGACTCAAAACACGTTCCCCTATCGATATTGGAAATGAACCTTAACTCGGTCGATTTGGAGACTTACTTGGAACTCGTTCACCCAATTACGCAGTGATGGGTTTATATAGCTAAGGTCTAATACAGAGAGCGAAAACCGGTAACCATTACTAGGGTCATGGATCTNTCGGTCGATTTGGAGACTTACTTGGAACTCGTTCACCCAATTAACCACTGATGGGTTCTATAGCTAAGGTCTAATACAGAGAGCGAAAACCGGTAACCATTACTAGGGTCATGGATCTGCTACAGAATCATTACCATTAGCTACACGACTAGTGAATCCGGTGTGTTATGCAGCAGGAGGTAATCTAAACGCAAAAACCGTAATATGTAGTGTATGGCACTAATCGTTTTCCGAAATGAAACATAGCAGAGAACATATGTGACATTAGGTCCGGTTTCTGGTTATCCAACTGAATAATCGAAAAGACATCCACTTTCGTGAAAGCTAAGCTAGGCTGCATAGAGCAAAGATGAGCATCTACAAATACAGGATGAACTATAGTGGAGGCTAAGCCAGCTATAGCAGTGATTCCTGCTAGGACGACACGCCTCTTCAATAGAAAACTGGACCTAATGACCCTCGATCACCCAAAAATCGACTATAGTGACGAAATTTTTGTCAAGCGAGAAAGATATCCCTTCCGGAAAGATGTTTGGAAGGATCTTATCAAGAAAATTTTTCTTCCATCGGGAAAATTGGTAAGATAAGATGATCCATGTAGCGACATGAGCCACTAAAAACCGAACCATATGTCACATAGGTAAATTGTCAGTCACAAGTCAGAGTAGACGGGAAATCTTTTTTCCAAGGATGCTTCGCGCATTATGCAAAACGTTCGACCTCAAACAGGTTCCATCCCTCCCAGCTCATTCATTACACTATTAGTAGACAACTCCTATAGACAAGTCTCAAGAGAAATCAAATCCTGATGATGCATGAGAAACATCCAGCTCATGTTATACGACATTAGGTCCAATTTTTAACCCCGCCTAGTCTTGAAAAATGGGTTGCAAAGAGTGAGTGGATTGGCAGCCCAGAACGAAAGATGAAAAAAGTACAGGCAGATTTCGATGGCCCTGGAAAATGGAATGCAAGTCGGGAAATAAGTAAAAAATTTAAAAAAAAATAAATATGCCATCTCTGAAGTATACCAAATTGATACATAATCCGTCATACACCCAGACGCCACTGGGAGGTTCTTAATAACACTCTAGTAAACAAATCAATCGATTAGAGATGAGTAAAAAGTAAAATCGATATCAGTAGTAGCTCTGCAAAGGTTCATGTTTAATAGGTATGGCCGTTCCAGTGAAAAGGCGTCGATACATGTGACTTTCCAGTAAAACTCGATGTATAGAAATCGATCGTGCGGCGAAATTTGGGCTATGGAGAACGGGGAGGCGGCGCAGGTAGGTGAACTCAAGTGCTATTATTACTCCCACACTCAAATTCACTTGGTGACAGTTCTGTCAATGGAGGCCTAACGGCCCTTAAGTGTTCGCTGAAATAGTTCAGAAAGTGCTTCAGAGAGTCAAAAGTCGTCCAGAAATAGAAAGGGAATGAAAGAAGTTCAACTACGATGTCGCCTCTGCGATTTCAGCGACATTCCCATTTGCTTAGTCATATTCCCGGACTATTTTTCTTTTTTTCGTTTCCGTTCCGGATAGGCTAGGGCTACATGGACTTCTGCCTATTGGTCTAACGCAGTAAGTAATAAACAAAATAACCAAAAACAATAGAAAAGGCCTTGGACAAGCCGTGAAATGGAACATACAATGCGGGGGGTCCTAGTGGTGGAGAGGTGACAGATTCGGTTATGCGTGAAGGAAACGATGACGATAGTGATCGCATACCAACCGACCAACAGTCGCTGATAGATACGGGGATCATTTGGCGGAGGTCGCTGAGGTGAATCGGGCCGACACCCACACCCAGCACCCCCGGACCCGACACCATACATCCGGCTGGTGATATCTGCAAACTGTTCGGATGGAGTCTGCCAGTTCTCGACATCACAGGGAGCTGCCAACTCAATCAGAATTCCCGGTAGCCACTTGATTTTGAGGGAACGGAACCATTTATTCCATTTAGATCTGAAAATCCAAATTAAAATCAAAAAGCGGGAATTACAAGCATAGAAAATTGTTATCTTATCGCATTGAGGGTTTTTCCAAGGATGCGCCGTGCATGGGACTTCCTCTCTAAGTTTCCTATTAATATTTACTATAGGTGTTCTTGGCTTTTCAATGACCCTAAAGAACCAGCCGGCGTACAGACTGAGGGTTTTCTTCTGCCAAACTGGGAGTCTAGTACCACTTCACGGGCCCTTGTGGAAAAACTGTCAGAGGATTTATGGGAATTCCTTCCAGAATTTCAATCTTATGATGATGGATTTGCCAACAGCGTGACTTTTAGTTCAAGCCAAGTTCTGCCTTAAAAAAAGAAGGTTAAGAAGTGTGGGGCAGTGATGGAGGCGTCCTTAGCCCTTTCAGGAGCTGTCCAAGCCAACGGACCTAAAAACCTGAAAAACCCGGGCAAAACCTCAACCTGACCTGAGAAGAATGGGAAACTCGGGTTTTCTGTTTGGGAATTGCTCCAAGATGATGTCATGCCACCGAATTCGATCATGTACAGAAATATAAGGAAAACGCGATGTAGGAACCAGTCCAATCACTATCCCTAACATCTACTACTTCATTGAATGGAGATGATATCGAGTGGTGTCGTAAATGACATTGGGATTGCGTATGTTGTAACCTTGAAACCATCCATTAATAGTGTCTTCCGCTAAACGTGTTGTCATCTTTGAAACCCCACCTATGGCTTCGAAATTTTAGGTAATTAGTAGGCTGCGTAGAAAGAAACCAGGTCAGCCAATCGCTACCATGGAATTCTGTTGCGAGGACTGTTGCAAGGCCGTAAGGGAGTGACATGATGGAGTAATAGAACAGGAAATAACAGAAGGGTGAAGTTTTTAGAGTTAACCAATCCCTTCTATGGGTTGCGCCTCGCGTTCAGCTTCCATTAAGAATTGTAGCGGCGTTTGATTGCGTGTGTCATGTGCCCATGTACCGGCCACTGCTTTTACCTTTCCAGACAAGTCTGACACCACTGAGCTGATCACGAAAGGATGGGAGATTTGGTTGGTCCAAGCGGGTATCAGACCGAAATTCGTTCCCTGACCCTAGTCACCAAGTGTGAATTCAAATCAGAGCCTTCCAAAAAATGGAAAGCATGGCTCTGACTTTGGAAGCATCGTCAATCAGTACTCAATATCAGTTTAGTTCAGGCTACAATCTCAGATGTATGTCGCCTTCCCATAAGCGGCAGTCAGCTTGCTTCTGAAACACGATTCTTTTCGAATTTAGAATGTTTCTGGCCCAATGAATCTAAAAAACTACGTACCTTAGGTCAAATAGGCGTCAAGATATAAGCCGTAGAGCCATACCTGACCTCGATGGGGAGGGTAACACCTGGGATAGCTGCGAAGAGAAGTCGGCTCCTGGGAAAGAGTGAAGAGAGGATAATGGCCGCCTTCCCGGGAGACTTCTAGCGAAACTGCTTTTTCACCAGGTCTACATTTTCTTCAAGATCAATCAAGTCTGTGTCACTATTCTGTGATGGGAACCTAGCGTGTAGGAATGGGATGGGAGAAGTAATAGTGAAGTTCAAGCAATTGAAGGAATTAGTGAGTAAGGAGACAGTTTTCTGCGATAAGCGCTTACCCCAGACAACCGTGGCGTTAGGGATTCACTGGGATCAGTATGGAAATCATCCTTCTACTAGAGCGTAGTCGATACTTCGAGGTATTTCAGAGATATGAAGAGATGCTGGACGTTCTTCTTCTCTTTCTCTTGGTAGTCACTTTCAAGGGTGTACTTGTCGGCACTCCTTCATTTCATCGGATTCAATAAATCATAGGCTCTTCCCGGACGTTAGTGCCTTCCTGTGTTCAATAGGAATAGGCACCGATATGGAATGAAGGTGTAACCAACCCGACAAATTTTTTGGTGGAAAAAATCGCCATATCATTCAGCCACTCAACCAACCGATGACGTTCCACTGATGTCGAGTGGCCGAACGATTCCTATCAACGGAATTCCTCAGTAAAACATAGAATTACAGTCGTGAACCTAATTTGGTTTTCCTTCTCAAGAAATATCACGCTCTGTGGCATCTGTGGGGTTAGAACGTGATTTGAAAAAAATGGTAACCCCCTTCTCAACTATGAGAAGACTTCAGAATGAATGCCTACACAGCAGAACAGTTATATATCAAGCTTCGCGTGTTTTTTTGACACAGTAATCCCGCCTGTGGGTCCTGAGCTGAATAGCTGGCTGTGGCTGTGACCAAAACCCCAAGGATATTGTGGTTGACTTGCTCATCACCCCTTTGTTGTTGATGTTGTTGTTGTTTTAAATTGTGTTATTCAGCGTCCTCTTTTGGTGTGAGCAATTACTGTATTCAATATTCTACGGACCACAGAATGTGCATTATCTGCAGAACTACGTGACCGTCTAAACGGTCCCAACCATTCCATTTTCTCACCCAAAAGTCTTGAACTGATGACTTTGTGTGTGAGGTCGTCCTGTGCAACCGACGAAGTTTCTTATGGTATTTATAGCTATAGCTGAAGTCAGATTGGTTATTCCTCTGAATGGTCTTAGTTTGTCATCGTTGCAGTGGCCGCAGTGCATTGCACTTTGTATGCCCATTACGTAGCTGATTAAATGCGCCAATAAACCGAGATTTCTGTCATTTCTATGGCCATCAGAAACCAATGGTGACTCCCGAAAACACCAAAAAGCCATCGGAGTAAGGCAGTCAGAATTTCGATTTTGTATTACGCACAACCAAAACGTTTGTAGAAAATATGATGACATGAAAGATCTGGAAACGGCATTGGAACCAGGCTCTTAAGAAAAGTAGGAAGCCGTAAAAAGGCCATATTTACTGAGCCAATCTGCTTTGGACATGGTCATTTGCCATTGAAAAGCTTTCCTAATCTTTTCTGATTATGAGCTAACTGATTCTGTCCATCGTGCTTCAGCTACTATCCTATTACTTTTGACATCTTCATGAACCTTGTGGTGTTTTCGAACTTGATGGGAGATCGTCTACTGATTAGATATGTTGGGCGAAGCCTGTGGGGTGGGTTGCATTTGTATTTCCTATTGCAGCAAAGATGGTCAAACTAGTTATGCGCAAGTGAGTTCATTTCACTTCAATGCTTTCGATAGGTTGAGTATGGTACAGGTAGGGGTTGGTCTCAGGTAAGGCCGGTCAACATTTCTTCTGCCATTCTCTCAATCAGGGCAGACAAGAATCGCGTTCGGGAATTCTTCAAACTTCACATGAAAACTCGAAGGGAGAGTGTCTAGATGAGATGGAGTTCATCCGGGTACAGCACAGGAGTTTCGCCGCGCGGCTGGTGGGCGGAGACGCAGAGGGCTCATTGACTAGTTGACCTACCCACCGTAGCGAGCCTACAGTGGTCCGTCAACTCTCTGATACATGTCCGAATCAATCCTCACGGCCTTCCTCGTTGCTCAGTTGGACGAAGACTATGGATTTAAGCTGTGGTGATTTCCTGTATAGTTTCTTACTACATCTGTTTATCATAGATCCCCATAGGCCCACAGAGTATGTTTCAAGCCCAGTCTTTCCGTAGCCTGATGTTGGATGTAGGCGGGGAAGATTGTTAAAGTTGGCATTAAGCCAAACCTTCTCGACCTTAAAGATCCGTTTTGGACGAGATATTTGCTAGATGGAACCTTCTCTTTCAAGGATAGCTGGCATGATAATGTGGGTGCTAATGGAAAATGAAACGTATGGTATTCTTATCATGGCCGTATCATTTCGATATCACATCGCCCATACTGTTCCACCTCAACGGATATCGAACGTTCGTTCAAATCCCCTTCTACTGTAGTTTTCCATTCTCTTTCCTTCTTTATTGGCATCAAGTTCATATTAGGGAGGCATAAAAGGATTATAAACAGTGCCGTGATCATGACCATTAGTTTATGGGGCTGATGGGGATATCTCTGGGGCTTTATTCGCAGGTTTCGTCCCTATTTCCACCACTCATGAGTTTCGCATGTTTCAAGAACGTAGTGCTTCCTGCATTTGACATACTCTACTATGAAGTTCTAGCATTGCCAACGCTGGCTACGTGTTAGGCAAGAAAGCACTCGGAAAACTCAAAGTCCCGGAGAACTACTTTGTGAGTAACCTACAGCATTACTTTCTGGTGTAAAACACAGCCTCAGGAAAACATTTACTATACTTACACGAAGAAAATTCGTATGAGTCACTACAGATTTTCAGGAAATTAAAGCCGAAGGATATGATGGACATCTGGAGTGGGAAGGGAACACTGAAAGAGTAAGTGTTTCGAAGGATGATAGATTCCCTCACAGGGACTGATTTTGAGCACTGCGCTAAGTCCAAAGACCGTAAGATACGGAAGGATGGCATTCTTGAGGCCCTGAACGTACTCATTGATAGCATGTCATTAAGAAGGAAGGGACTCCCATATGGGTATGGTGGCTCGACAGCCCTTTTCACACGGACAGCCCTACACAATGTGAACTTTTCTAA
>UZAF01018783.1:11622-29660 GCA_900617895.1 Haemonchus placei
CTACCACGAGGAACCGTGCTTGGCGCATTAAGTCAGTGCTTTTTACTTCCCAGACGAGTCTGGTGGGGACAGAAAGCATGGTAGGCCTAGACGGATATCGATTGCGGATTCAAACACGTGACCATACGTTTATGATAATGCGCTACTTGCAATTGCATCACCTCTGCCCATCGGTCATTACAAAATTCTAACTACAACTTAGAACTGCTTTGATATTCATATAAACCAGCGAATGTTCAATGAATACCCACAGCTTATTCGACTACGATGAACGAACTGATTAAGGATGTACAAATGGAATACCTATGCAAGCTTCTACAAGCACCAAAATCAGCTGAGATGACTAAAGAAGCTCTTATGATAGCCATTTGTATTGGTAGTAGGCCGCTGGTCGAGCTGATTCTGTCATTGTTCAGAGACTTTCCACATGAAGAACGCAGTGGTTCGTTATTTTAGATAATGATTCGAGGCAGTTGAAGAGATTTGTTGAGGAGTATATCTTCCTGAATCATTTAAAAGATACCTATAAAAAACGCCTAAAAAACGTAACTTNCACGTAGAGGATTCTAAAAGGTGCCGCGGAAAAAGGATAGGCTCTAGGTAATAGGTAGCTATCGCTTTGACAAAGTCCAAGAGAAGGAGTTGTTGATACTGAAGTCCGTCAAGAACGCCCCAAACTTCAGCCCTGTCCCTACAAATGAATCAGTATGTTTACCTCTGAGCCGGCATTTCTTTAATTCATCGCTTTATGTGCTGTCTTCTCATTCACTCACAGCACGCAATCTCTGCTCTGCAACGTTGGAGCCGAACCGCGGCAACTGCCAAACCGCGGCAACTCGTACACCCGGGGAAGCGGGGTGTTAAAGAGCAAAATTTTGATGGGCTTGTCCAGCTTTTTTCGCTGCTAGACCATCTAGCAGCAAAGCGTTCTGAACCCTCCTGGCTGCTTCCCTATGGAGGCCGCGCTAGTTATGGGTGCCGCCGAGGACGGTCTCGAGCAGATCGCGCGGCCGGTCGCGCGTCTGGTCGTGGACTATGAAAGCAGCCTGTTTGTGTGTAACTTCGGAATTGTAAGCCTGAAACCAAATATCTACCCTGATGGCGCAAAGGGCTTGTTTAGCCAAGGAAATCGGTTAGTGGACCGTGGAGGTAGGAATAGCCCCACTTGCCGTTGCTTAAACTCAATCGCGGTCATATCAACGCTAAGTAGCGCTTTTGATTTTCTGGTTAATTTGGCACATTTGCTAGAAATCCCTGAATACTCGCTCTTCGGACAAAATCACTTCTGACTTCCAGGTTGTTCGAATTCTCCCGGTTTCCTGCCCCATATGACTCCGTTGATGCTCGCAAGTATTCTGAACAACTTCTCCATCGTTCAATGCCTTCTACTCAGGGGTCATTCCATCGATCTTCCTCATCACGTTACCTGTAAGCCTTCCCAAGAAATTTTTCAGTGGATGCATCTATTCCGCTTCATATGGAAATTTAGGTAAATGCGTTGTTTGTTTACGAATGTCAAACAACAACATGGACGGTTTAAGAAGAGTGAGTATCAGGATTCATTTCAACTTCATAGCGCAGAGGACCAGTAGTCAGAGGATTCTAGAGAAAGGAGTAAAACCTACCATCTGTTCGCCCCACTACGCTCCTTTTCCATTCTTTCTGGATTTTCTTGAGAATCTACCCAAGATTTCCTTCCAGGTGGACGCATTACGAGCTGTATGCTCTGAAGCCTTCCTTTGGCTTGCTACCGATGACCCGTTTGCGGCCGCCTGCTCACTCTCACAGGACCTCGCCATTTGTATGAAAAACGATAATTTCGAGTTCATGGTTAGTACACTGAGATCAATAACTCTGGATATTTACCCAGTATTCCCCATAGGAAACACTAAAAGCCATATTTTTTTGAAGCCAGTACATTCTTGGCCTTGTACTGTATCTCACCTCAGCAGAATGCGTTTGGACGAGATTGCCCTCAAGATTCATGGGCCGTTTCCTCTGTGTGTTGACGCCTTTACATAGAACTGGGCATTTCACAGGCCCTTTGCCCAATTCGACGCAATAGAACTGAATGTCGCCACCTGTTTGAGCTCCAGAGCGTCTCTTTACTATGACAAGCGAAACCATGCCTGATCCCGAGTTTTCCCACAACTCTGCAAGATTCCTACATGGATTCTGTTGCAGGACACCTACCGCGTGCTCTATAACAACATACAACGATTCACGTGTCGTATAATTGAGAATAACTGGAGAGTGGAAGAACTGGACATATTTCTTGCTCATGTAGGTTACACCTCGGTTCTCGGAATCAGTGGTGGATCATTATGTCTCGTTCAGAAGTGTCACTGCTCCCTCTCATCTTGTGCAGCTCCTTATCCCAGAATTCAGTTAGCTCTCGAAGCTCGAATGCGTCATTTCGCCGGTAGCCCCAATGTACAACGAGCAATGTCCTGCATTTGGTGGAGAGGTAATGCCCACCTAACCTAGTGGTTCCAGTGACTGAATGAGTGCTGCTGTTCAGGTTGGGGAAATTTTGGCACGAATCCAGCTCGGGATTCCTATCGAGTACTACGACATGTATTCCTTTATCCTATACTAGCTTTGCTTTATATCTTCAGTAATGGAAAACTAGCTTCTTCGTTTGATGTGCCTCTTGCAAGGTGAGGAGTTTCCCGGTCTAATGCTTGGCCCTCTAGGGTACATCTAGGGACAAATAGGGATGTTACCTTCACGGAATGAAGAAGCACCGCTTACCTCACTGTGGAATGTTATGGAAGTACATTCATTTTAGGTACATCAGCTATATGTCTAGCTATGCCACATTTGTAGCATGCCTAATTGTTATCCGTTTTGCAAAGATCGGAGAGCAAGCCAAAACTGCCCACACACCAAGAGGATACCGTAAGTTTCCTTAATTTGTATAGGGCGAAGGTGTTATGATATGGGGGACACCTTCCACATGGTCCAAGGACCGAATCCGGTTCGATATCTGTCAGGCTCAACCAAGCATTCCGTTCCTCAGGGTTCAGTCAATCGGTAGCTGACTCGTCTGGGAAGGTAGAAGCACCGGCTTGTACATACATCGGCTCGCTGCCACAAATCATTGTATGGGACGCATCCGTTTTAAAAGTTCACCAACATTCTAATGCGGGGCCCATCCTCAGGCTGGATTGAACACTTCAAAAGATCTCATTTAACTCCTAAATAAAAACTCATTCCTTCAGAAAGCAATCTGCAACCCCTGACACTATTCTTGAATAGATTCCTTCCGACACTGCACCAACGAGCATATAACTGGGCAGTTTATAGTCAGCGGTTCATACGCGGCAATCGCTCCACTTGGCATCGCCTAATTCTGCATCGCAGGCGGCAATTTAGAGCAGCTGACTTTTTAGCTTTCGGGATAGCAATCGAGGCTTACTGCTATCTGTATATACTTGGATTAATGCTGGAACGATATATACAGTTTTCACGATTTGGATTTCGGAATTATTTCGCATTTTGGTGGCGATGGTGGGTCCACGGCTTATTCTTTATAAATCTCTAAGAAACCCAAGATGATTCTCTAGCATTGAGCGTTTAGGTTCGACTTTTTGCTAATAGGCTCGTTCTGCCTAGCTTTTCATCTATGGATCTGCGGAGTTCTGATGCCGATGGAGCCTGACCTTGAACTCCTCAGTCGAATTCATTGGGTGAGCTGTCGCCAGAGGATGTAACCTTCGCAGTACTTCAATCTCACCCATTACAGCCAGCATGGGACTACTTCCTGATCTATGACATATATTTGTGTACAGGATGTATACTCGGCTTTTGGAGGGTGTTCTATTTCTTTCAGCTCATCAAAGGAATCGGTGGAAGTGTGGTGGGATTACTGTAACATTTCCCAAAAGATTTGTCCAGTGTAACTTTCATCCATAACAGATTTCCGTGGGAAGTTGTATATCAACAATCTACAACTATCTGGTCGTTATGGGCGTCGTTATGCTGTCGTTTGCCGTCGGTGTCAACCTGCTCGTACAACCATACCTGAACAGTGTTGTCGTCAAAGAAGATGGCACCCAAGAAGCCATGAACACCCGATTCGGCACGTGAGTGTCTTCAGGAAGTCCCAATACCCACATAATTTAACTCTTTAGATTTCAATTCTTTAGAATCTGGACTTTTTCTTATTTTCCATTAATAGTGCTTTAGTATTTTCTCTACAATTCGCAACATGTACTGGGCAGTATACGGCTACCTTGATCCGTCAGTCTATCCGACCGTCAATGGAAATTCTGGACCAGATCAGGCTCCGGTGGACCATTACCTTACTTCATTTGCTACTGAGGTAATCACAAGCTCCTTGTTCAGTTCTATCATGGTAGAACACTAGGGAAGCAAGAGGATGTGGGAAGTTGGAAGCTACCACCAGTTGTGTAGCCTTCGGCCGGGCATCTCCTAAGATTTGATGAGAAAGGTCTTCGAGGGCGAAATGAGAAGTTTCTACGCCGGAAGAGTAGAAGATCTGGGAAGGTTGATTCCGGGCGGAGGGAGAGTCCGAGGAATATTGAGCACCTTTTCATTTGAGTTCAATGTCTACTTTGAGTAAGAATGACGTTCCGCCTCTAAGGTGCTACGATAACTTGGCGTTGATACCCTAATATCTTAGAGAATAATACGGTCCCTACCAGTTACTTCGTCGGTCAGGAATCTACGCTGATTTACCCTTCGGTACTTTGACTTTCATAATCTCTTTTCCGAATATTTAATATTCCAGTTGCTGCTTACCATTTATCACTGTATAATAGTAATAATACTACTCAACTTGATGGTGTCACTTCTGGTGAAGAAAGCTGATGAAGTGTTGGTATGTTCTACTCATTCGCTATATATTATAGCCATTCAGGACGTTCACTTCAGGAAAACGAAGAAAGTGAATTCAAATACACTCGCATTGTCATCTATTCGGAATACTTTGCTTGGTCATCTTCAGTGCCACCGCCGTTCAATCTGTTATACGTCATTAAAGAGGCACTTTGGAAATTGTTCGGTGACGACAAGGTCACCATCTCTTGGCCGGTAACTTTTACTTACACGATATAAGATGGGGGTAGAGCACAGGCAACCGACGGTCCTAGCACATACCATCCTCGAAATTTGATGTCAGACGGAATTCCACCTGAAGCAACTCTATTTCTTAAATGTTTGGCAGCTCGGTTGCAGAAATTCAGGCAGTGGAATAATTAACTGGGAATCTGGAACCTAAGAATAGATCCCGCTTTGCAGTCCACCTAGACCTTCCTATCTCCTAGACAGCTCAATCGGTACTATCCACCATGGGAGTAGGAAAGCCGTGACATGCACATGGATGGACTCCCACGAGTCTTGCACAGGTCTCCTCTGCATGCTTACACCACCACCACTTCACCGGTTATGTGGAAGGCAAACAAACGGGATAAACCGACGTCAAAAACTAAACTATTCATTGCTAATTTCTCCCTAGGAAATCTGGACAGAAAAAGAGCTCATCAAGCCGGACCATGAAACATGCTCGAAGGACTGCATGACATACAACGTATGTTGTTGACGGCACTCCTCAATTACTCAGAATCCAACAGATCATTTCAGAACCTAATGATGACACTTTTCTCAAGATTCCGTGCCAGTAAAGAATGCCATTACAGAAGTATCTTCAGGACAGAATTTGACGTGAGTTCAAAACTTGGTAAAGGGTTGAAGTCTGGGGTAGCACCATGAGAGTGCGGCCACGACCCGCCCACAGGGGTCAACTACAAAACCTCGTTTTTGATGAGCTTTTTAGCGCTCTGACCCTTTTTGAAGCTTCAGAGACTCCCCCTCAATTTTTAGGTCATACTTGAAAGTAATTTTAATTGAAAAAAGGTTTATGGTTACAGAAAGATCGTGCTACAGCCGAGTCAGCAGCTAAAGTGGCATTCATGAATTCCTTCAATGATCGTTATGAAGCCTTCCAATGGAAACCACCTCAACCCACCGCTGTCACACCGCCACCTCGAGCAGCTCAATAGCAGCAGCATTATGCTCATATGTACATTTGTAATCTAATTTACGTATTCCTATGTGTTCTCAAGTAGATATTGAGAGAAGCTGAACGAGGAGCTTCTCATTAAGTTTAGTACAAAGACGTTAATAAATTGTTTTAATTCTTCAATGTAACTACCGAAAGGAAATGAGAAGCATCCCTACGGAAAGCCAATATGTAGTGTGGGAGACCCTCCGAAAAAACCCAACATTCAGTCGACTGGCGGGCATCGCTTTGGGCGGATGTGGTGTGATGGCAAGTGGCGCACTAATATTATAGCTCACATGATCCTGGCTCGATATTCGCCTAGGCTAAAGAAGTCTTTCATCCCTCCGGGGTCACTTAATCGGCATCAAACTAGTTTTGGAGGATAAGAGCACTGGCTTGTACATCGGCTGGCCACTATATATGCCACATAGCATTTAAACCGCCATACGACTATGAATGGAAGTCGAATGCTAGGCGTGTCCTAGAAACGGGGATCAACGCCTTTCAATTTATATTTACCATCCAATTAATTATGAAGAGCTTCATTATGATGAGGTGAATCTGTAGCAATAGAGGGAGAAAAACAATCATTTTTCTTTATCCTTGACCACATTTCCTGCAGCGTTCATGTTTGGCTAAGGAACCTACGATGGAGCTTTTATAGCACGTCTGTTTGAGTTCGGATAACGGCGGGAGATGTTTAAAAATAGACAGTGATGTGTCTTGGTGCTTTGTGGTGTGAAGATCACGGTTTGCCCAGGCGGTAGTTCAGCGCCTCACCTCAGCTCTTAGTATGGGCGATTAATGAGGAGTGCCACGAGTATATAGAAAAAAAATTAACAATGTTGTGATCATGATGTTACTTTCGTTTTCCATGGAAGGTCAAGTACATCCTTGACTTGCTACACGACTTGTTGAATAATTGCTACCCGAAGTGACAGTTTGAAAAGAACAAGTCCCCATAGAACCGGATACTGTTGCTTTCAGCACGACTTTTAGATGCCAACGGCGCACGTTCCCTTTCAAACGATTTGTCAGACTCGTCTCTTTTTTATGTCTGAGAGGCGTTTTTTGCTTCTGTCATGATTTCTTCATTTTCTGATTTTTCTGATTTTTCTGATCCAAAGAAGAGAAGGGGCCTGTAGGTCTATTAAAATCTATTCAACGAGATCCGTGAAATTGCAGATATTTTCTGGGATCTGCCACCTGATTCCGATAGCTTTCGATCATGACCAGATTTTTCTCACGGAATCGTGAAAAGGCCTAGAAAGGTCTAGCTTTACTTTGAGACCAATATGTTGAAGTTATTGGGGCGCTGAACAGGATTATTAAAAAGTATTTGAACTTTCAGTAAGTGTCTGCCGAAGTCTTCGCGAAAGCCCAGATGGGGTTTCGGGAATTTCCTTAGCTTTAGTATAAAAGGGCATTTCTCACTTGGACATAACAATAACAATGTGCATAACATATAAGGATATTTCGTAACATTGCAATCGGTTGACCTTATAGGGGTCCGTTTACGATCTTCGGATGTTTTGGGGCAAGATGTTCACTGAGCCGCTCATAAGCAGGGTACAAGGTCAAGTATTTGACACAGGTTAAGCTGCAGAGTGGCAGAATTCAATTTCAGAAAGAAGTAAGAGCCAAATATCGAGAGACAGTTAGGCCATTGTAGGGTTAAGAGGGGAAGTGAGAGCCGAATATGTTGTGCACATAGAAAGCGATGGCGTCCTTACACATAGTGATTCTTTTGGAACTTTCAGGACTTCCCTGGAAAAAATCTAGACTAATGCAAAATTTCCTGCAGATATTTCCTAGAAAGAATTAATAGAAGCTGCTGCTTTCTAAGGTCCGCCCTAGATGCATTTTATTAATTAAGCTTTCAAAGATCAAACAGACAAGTAAAAGTTGCTCAAAGGTACATCCATCAGGAACTGATTCTTTTTAACCTTGAAAATTAGTAAACGGAAGAAAATTTAATCCAGTACTACAAAAATTAAGAGACTTTAACACTTTAAAGAAGCAGTAAAATGAGAGGTAAGACAAGAACGTTACAACAAAAGTTGCACGGAAGGGGTATACGGACGAGCTGTTCAAATGTGGCTTCCAATCCGTACAGTCTGCTACAGTAAGCTGCTTGCGTGCAACGAGTGTGTACCGGGGCGTATGATTCAGCCTCTACAGCCTCTTCAACGCAGAGAGCACTCGTCCGTAAGGGTGTGTACGTCGGCACAGGAGATTTTTAGGGCCTTTACTACTACGCCCTTTCTAAGCCATTCCATGAACTGATAACGTCCGTTGTACTCTCCTTGGTGGCCACAGGTTCGTCCTAGGGAGAAATCTCAGGAACCATTTTTACCGTCATTGTGCTATGAAGGGAATCGTAAACAATTTCGTGCTGATCAGTACGGTTCACTTAATTTGAAGATAAATGGCATAAAAATGGCGTTAGGACTCTTCAAAGTCCAAAATTCAATCTCCTTAATCTTATAATTGGTTTCAGGTTGCTCACATTCCAGCATGAAATTCTATGCATTGATTTTACA
Source organism: Haemonchus placei (assembly GCA_900617895.1). Lineage (NCBI taxonomy): Eukaryota > Metazoa > Nematoda > Chromadorea > Rhabditida > Trichostrongylidae > Haemonchus > Haemonchus placei. The sequence goes on from UZAF01018783.1 coordinate 20,194, forward strand.
AATAGTGCCAGCTATTGCAGGTGGGTTTTGATTCCTTTACAGCATTTTCTTCAACATGAAAATCAAACAAGCCGAAAGTTGTGACTGTCTTTGAATATTTTCTTTCTAATTTTGAAAGTTTTGGCAAGTAGTAGCGATTGTTGGCTCTAATTCGGGTTTTTAGTTTCCTCGATAGCGCTCTACCTTCGTGCTCGCCACATCAAATTAGTTACTTGAACTTGTTGTGGCTTTATTTAAGCATAGTTGCAATTGGGTGTTGGTCAATCCCGTCTGAGGGATGCGCCCCGCCATTTAACTTCCATTCGAAATCTTGCGATGTCCAGGTGATTGTTCTCCCAAATGGGTGTGTTATCAACTGGGCCCTGGCGAGATAGAACGCTTGGTTGCTCTGAGTGGGTATCGAACCAGTGACCATGCGTTTTTGGTAATGCGCCACCTGCCAATACACCACCTGCGACCGTGAATTCAATTATCTAAGCGAAACCATTGGAAACAAAACGGAAGAGTGACAAAAAGTCACGGCAAAATATGTTAGACGAGGAAAAACAAAGTTTTTTCATCTTTTCTTTTCTCAGTTCTCAACAACTGTCCTATGGCTCCGATTCATTCCATCATTGGTCGTGCTTCGAATGCTACTAATGATCCTACAACTCAAATGCAGGCAAGGGTTTCTTAATTCCTGGTCACATCCCCTTTTGTATCAATCCCACTGATTTTTTTTATATACTGGGCTATTTTTGTATACGTATATTTTTTATATCCTTTTTTTTAAAAAAATTGAGAGAGAATTGTGCAACTCGAGCAGTTATTCTCAACGTACACCAACTGACCTATTTCTGTCGAATCATTTTCCCCTCCTTTTTGAACTCTTGTTTTTTTCAATGCTCAGGTGGTTTCGGAACGATTTTGCAAGCACAACATGTCTTCTTCAGATTATAAGACGTATCATTGAGGATATTTATGGAGGATCATGGGGTGTGCTCATCATACGAAGTCCTGATCTCGTATCTGACGGTATGTACTTTATTGAGAATTCCGAAGTTCACTGAGACCGTTTCCAAATTTCGAAAGACTGAAATACTCGAAATCCAATCCTAATAAAATAGCTCAAAGCCCAAATACTACCACCATTGCTCACTGGCCAGGGGAGGGATATCGTTAACAGTACTCGCAGTATTGCTGGAAAGTTGTTCAGCCTGATAAACCAGGCATTTGCATGGGACGCAGAGTCCCCTTGTCGGAGTTCCCGTGATTCAAGCAGTTCAAATAACTAAATTATCTAACTGTTCATTCTGAAGTTTCTATCACTTCCCTAATGTTAGCTCGAGCGACTAGCAGGAGTGAGTACGGCAGTTGACAACTTTTGATGCTTTCCGTCAAATTGAAAATTTAATTCAGGAATTTGTTGACTCCTGAATTTTTGCCATCTTTGACAATGGTAGTTTTCGTAATGCAAATTGTGAAGAACATGACGTTTTAAGTGTACATTAAGGGGGTTACAGCTGAAAATCAAACTCAATTTCTCGTTCCAAATGGTGGAGCAAGCGAATAGAGTACATCTATTGAGCCACTCCTGAGCAAGCCTACTTCGCACCATCAATATTGCTTATGATCACGGCTTGCTGTAAGTGTAAGAACTATTGCTAAGCCACAGTCGTGCATTTTGTAATGAACGAGAGTTGATCAAGTAAAGTTAAATCATAGGATTACGAAAATTTATTGCCACTGGTTGTTATGGAGCAATACAGAGGGCTTCTTCGCTGCTACATACACATTGGGTGCATTTGCAGTCCTCATTCTTCGTGCATGGATCACCAATCTCGTAGATAAGTTGACCAAGATAGTTTCCTCTGAAATACTTCTCTCAACTGTAGTAAGACTAATCTACGTCATCAAAAAATTACGCTTACGCAGAATCGTATTCGCATGCCGCGAGTGTCATGTCACTACACCACTCTACTGCGCATCCAATCTTGTTGCTCCACTGCCACACTACCTTGAAATATTACATACCTCTTCAATCAGCTATCATCACCTTTCACAGATCTCCATATTACCTGAGTGTAATGACCAACGCCTCGGTTGAAAACTGCCATGGTCATTACGTTATCATCAGGAACGCCATGTTGTTTTAGTTCATCGAACCAAAGATCGACACTCTTGAATAGAAACAGAAGAAAAAGCTTCTCTCCCGAATTGCTGCAAATTTTGGATTTTCTCACCTCGGCTGCTGCTACTGTCTTATTTTGTTTGAGCACAGATGACATATAAAGGTTCTGTCCCCAATAGTTCCTGTCAGCATATGAATTATGCGCGAATACGCACTTCTTGGCGAAATTCATTGTGTTCTCCTCGATAGCGCAATCGTACTTCTGTAATAGACGATATTCAGCATGCTTCACTGTTGATGTTTTTTTCGTAAAACCTATCTCGCTGCGGTAAGGCTGTTCATACCATTTTCAGCATCCTAGCTGCCTTCGGTGCATTACCACCAATTCCGTTTTGAGCTTCTCCTTTGGCAACGAGTGTTCTAGACAATTCTAATGATTATATTGTATTCCAGCAATATCGTTGTCTCACTAGAAAATCACTAACCGATAGGCGTTATGTTTGTCTAGGAAAGCCTGCCTTACTTCATCAGACATTCCGTTATTGTCTGGGCACATAGCTGGAATTTGGATCANGAATTAACTTACATGCATGCCCAGTTGTGCTTAGGAGCACCTAAAAATGCCTGTTTAGTGATTCCTCGAAAGCAAACACCGATGAATGCGAGCTTGAACTCACCAAAAAGGAGACCGTGGCCAGCGAAAACATACTTCGCAGGGGATGTGCATGTCTGCTATGCAACCACACACCTTTATATACCAGTCAGATGATAGATTCCATCTGTCTAAAAACTCAAAACTCCAATAAGGGTCATTGTTGTGTCAATTTTCCTTTCATTATTTAGCTTCGAAAACACACATTGAAACCGAGAATTCCCTTGCCATCGATTAATCGGCTTAATTGAAACCAAACTCACTTGAATTAAGCGAGCTGAATTTAAACTTAAAGCCTTGTGTGTACCAAGTGCAACCGTATGTTGAAAACAGAAATGACCGCTGAGTTTTCACTAGAACTCCTTCCCAACTCTATATTTTGTTTTGCTTAATCTGAGAACGATTTTTGTAACCTGTCCAGCCATGGTAAGACAGAGGATAGAGCATACCACTGTTGTTTGGAGTGGTAGAACCTTCGAAATTCTACTCAAGAATTAACTGAGGATTAGTCTCTTACATTAATCAGTCTCACTATTACGACAGGCCTCAGCATTCCTGTTCCATTCACAACCGTAGTGACTTTCCGAATACCCATTTTGCAATATAGCCAATTTAGTCGATTAATCGATGGCACGTGAATTTTCGGTTTCAATGTGTGCTTTCGAAGCTAAGAGGAAAATTGACACAACAATGACCCTTATTTCAATTTTGAGTTTTTAGACAGATTGAATCTATCCTCTGACTGGTATATAAAGGTGTGTGGTTGCATAGCAGACATGCACATTCGCTGCGGAGTATGTTTTCACTGGCCACGGTCGCCTTTTTGGTGAGTTCGCGCTCATCGTCGTTGTTTGCTTTCAAGGAGTCACTAAACAGGCATTTTTAGGTGCTCCTAAGCACATCTGGGCATGCATGTAAGTTAATTCCGATAACCTATATATCTCCATAGTGGAAACACCACAAACAGACCCAAATTCCAGCTATGTGCCCAGACAATAACGGAATGTCTGATGAAGTAAGGCAGGCTTTCCTAGACAAACATAACGCGTATCGGTTGGTGATTTTCTAGTGAGTCAATGATATTGCTGGAATACATTATGATTATTAGAATTGTCTAGAACACTCGTTGCCAAAGGAGAGGCTCAAAACGGAATTGGTGGTAACGCACCGAAGGCAGCTAGGATGCTTAAAATGGTATGAACAGGCTCAGCGAGATAGGGCTTACGGAAAGGAGGCTCACGGAGTGTGAGCCAAGCTGAATATCGTTTGTTACAGAAGTACGATTGCGCTATCGAGGAGAATACAATGAATTTCGCCAAGAAATGCGTTTTCGCGCATAATTCCTATGCTGACAGGAACTATTGGGGACAGAACCTTTATATGTCATCTGTGCTCAAACAAAATAAGACAGTAGTAGCAGCCGAGGTGAGGAAACTCAGCCTTCGTAGTGTTTAGCGATAAAGAACTTCTATTCAAGAGTGTTGATCTTTGGTTCGATGAACTAAAACAACATGGTGTTCCTGATGATAACGTAATGACCATGGCAGTTTTCAATCGTGGCGTTGGCCATTACACTCAGGTAATATGGAGATCTGTGAAAGGTGATGATAGCTGATTAAAGAGGTATGTAATATTTTAAGGTGGTGTGGCAGTGGAGCAACAAGATTGGATGCGCAGTAGAGTGGTGTAGTGACATGACACTCGCGGCATGCGAATACGATTCTGCGTAAGCGTAATTTTTTGATGACGTAGATTAGTCTTACTACAGTTGAGAGAAGACTTTCAGAGGAAACTATCTTGGTCAACCTATCTACGAGATTGGTGATCCATGCACAAAGAATGAGGACTGCAAGTGTGATAAATGCGTTTGCAGCAGTGGAGAAGCCCTCTGCATTGCTCCGTAACAACCAGTGGCAATAAATCTTCATAAATCTATAATTTAATATTACTTAATCAGCTCACAATCATCGCAGGATGTTCGACCGTGGCATAGCAGTTGTTCTCACATCTACAACAAGTCGTGATCATAAGTATTATTAATGGTGTGGTGTGAAATAGGCTTGTTGAAGGAGTGGCTCCGTATACATACTCTATTCACTTGCTTTACCATTTGGAACAAGGAATAGAGTTGTGAATTTGATTTTGATTTTTTTTTGAAATTTTTGATTTCTAGTGGCCATACACTGAATGGTCACCTAGAAAGTCTGGTGCTACCAGAACGAATGAGTTACCTTAGAAGGATGGAAGCTTTGAGGAATTAGATCTCTGTGTTCAATTATCAGATGGCATTCGGGAGGCTGGATCCTCAATTACGATCTAATTTTAGGGTTTAGAGATTCCCAGTAGTTCTCCCTCTGCCTGACCTGACTTTCTTAGCTCGGCTGGCTGACAGTGGAGTTTGGCTGGATGAAGTGGTCGGATCTGTTGGAGCTAGTACACATATCTACCTTATGGCGGTTTCACGAGCCGCAGATGCCAGAAAAGGAGGATACACTTGAGATTTAGAGTTGGAGCAGCATCGTCTAATAGACGTCTAATAGGCAAACAAACATACAATTATTGTCGGAAGTGTTTTGAAGTATTACAGAGGTGCACTGGACTATTCCCGACCATACCAATGCAGATGGCTCTCCAGCGTTTTGCCTTGCAGTGGTCAAAGGGTATAGTTGAGCTTTGTTTTGAAGATTATGTAAGAGCAATTCATATCTCCTGATTTCAGATGGCAATACAACGTTTTTAAGACTGGTTCAAAAGATGCGCCAGATCGAGTTACTGTAGAAGGTATTGTTAAAAGGTGGGCATTCGTCCTCTATACATGTACATTGAAAGAAGCGCCTAGCACTACAAAGCACGCTCGGATCATGCGTCTCAAAATACTCACTGGCTGCTTTCACAGTCCGCCGGCGTGCATGCCGGCGTGCCGGCGTGCCAGCCGAGGCAGTGCTATGGTCGAGGAGGGAGGCAGACGGTCGGTCGACGCGGTCGCGCCGCGCCCAAGTCCCTTCGAAGGGCTGTAAACAAAGAAAGACAAGACCAAAAACCTGGCACGCCGGCGGACTATGAAAGCAGCCACCGAGAACATACGGGAACCCTTAAGTATCCAACGTCTTTCTGTTGGCCGGCATCATAATAATCTCCGAGAATTTCGACTTAAATTTACTATCCCAAAGCATGAATCAGTTTTTCCATCCGAGCGAATTTTGATTTGAAATTCATGCGCCCTTAAGTATTATAGAAGCTCATCAGCAACTGTTCCAATATCGAAATGAGCTCAAAAATGAACATTATTCTAGTGCAAAACTGCCGGTTAAAACTGGAAAAATCGTTTCAGGATCAGGCAATCTGATGAGAAACAAAGACCGCAAAGAATGAGTGTGCAAGAATTCGACAGAAGGCTGGCAGCAGCATTGCAATTTGGAAACTGAACTTTTTCTAGAGTCTCTAATAAATCTTTTAGATAAATTTTTTACATACAGCACACATATATAAATACAGGAATTCTTAATTGCTTGCTAGGTGGCTCACCCATTACCCGTTTCACATTTTCGAAGTCGCCGAACATCTGTCACATATAGGGCACGTCCAAGGGTCTTGGGCACGGGCGTGGGAGGGATCTAGGTGGCATTTTTTGCCATCTTGTTCCGCCCTATTAATTGGATTGAACATATTTGATTTGGGTCATGTGGCACTTTTATAAATGAAGTTTCAACGGAGCGTCCAACTCCAAAAAAGCTTACCCCCGAGCCGAGTTATGACGAAAAAATAGCGAGAGTTCGCCTTTTTGTGAGGTTTGNTTTCAAAGGAACAGACATGCGAAGAGGCAGAGGAGGGGCTTAATCCACGACTCTTCTTCTGAAGACCATTCCTTCAAAAATGATAGGACATATTTTAGGCACTGGAGCAGATTCTGTTGAAGCGTCTGAGAGACTACTTAGTTTTTCTCTCCGATCAAGTAGTTGAGTCCTTCTGGCTCGTCTTATCACCCCGTCACCGAAAAGCATTCTGGACAAGCATCCTAGGCGTGTTGGTAATTATTTTGGAATAGTCGATAACGAGCGTAATGCCTTATCGGAATCACTGCAAATCATGCTACACTGGGTGCTCGTGGTTTGTCTTGTCGTCTACAATGTTCAGGCTAAAAAGCATGAAGATCCTGAGTGTAAAATGACAACGGTGAGGGTGTTTTTATTCGATTGCCTACTGAATATGCTCCTGAAGAAGTCATTAAGCCTCAAATAATCGAACATTGGGGTTATCCGGCTGAAATTCACACAGTAACCACCCAAGATGGTTATATCCTGGAGTTACATAGGATTCCATATGGAAGAAATGGTGAGTATTCTCACATTTGTAAATAAAACTGTTTATTTACGAGTTGATGATATGCTATAACTGCAAGTTCAAATAAAATCATCAATCTGCAGTGTAAATAGCATCATGGGCGCCCTGGTTCACATGCAGGAGACGGAGATCAGCAGAAAACTTCGGCACCGTGGGCCACTGTTCTCTGCTCTCCTGCGTCTCCTGTATCTGAACACTATATGATTTTCTAGCAGCATGTACTGTAGTGCTTCTTAGTCGCGCACGGTAATATTTGATTTTGATACCTTCTACGCTCCATCATTAACCATTTGCTGGCAATGAAAATGAGACGCAGGCTGATGAATACTCCCATGAAGTGAGATTTCCAGATGCCAAGCCTACTGCTCCCAGACCGGTGGTATTCATGCAGCATGGATTGGAATGCAGTAGCAGCAACTGGATTACTAACTTGCCAGAGGAAAGTGCAGGTAACTAGGTGTCTTGCGATTAGTTTTTGTACGATATTGCCCCTCTTGTGTTGCATGTGAGCGTTAGGGTTTTCTAAAGAGTTTTCTCCTAGCCTTGAGTTACTTCTGGACAAGTCTTTCTTGAACAATCATAACCAGTTCTTTCACATTTCGACTTTTCTTCAACGGTAAACCCCTGTTGTTTACTGCTTTTCCATCTTCCTTCCTTAGTAGATCTCGGAGGAGTCAGGGTTCCTTGTGCCGGATACACTTTGACTGGTTTGCAGCCAGAGAATACGACTCCCGATTGCTTTACTTTTTGCTAGGAATGCCCTCTGCCTCTGGAGAATCTTCACCACATCCCCAAGTGCTATACCCCTCTGCTCTCAACCTGGCTACCCTCATGGGTTTCTTCAATTGTGATAACTCTTCTTCTTTACGGTACGCATAACACTTCAGTACAGCACCACTTGTGCCCACAGGCCCATAAATTCAGCAAAGTCTGCTCTCGAAAAATATTATGAAATTCATCGTTATCCGTTGTTGTTATCCACTCTTCATCTTTGAAAGGATATTGAAGTTTTCCTTTTCAGTCCTGATCCCAATTATTGCAGGGTTCATGTTCGCAGATGCAGGATTTGATGTTTGGCTAGGAAATATGAGAGGAAACACTTACAGTACCAAGCACGTCAGTTTGAGTCCCAAACACGATAAATTCTGGGAATGGACGTGAGTGAAAGACCTTGATATCGAATCCTTAAAAACGTACCACTTATCCACGAAATCATGCAAACTCTATAGATAGAGTGATATCCTACCTTTTTGGCAAAAGGGCCAGTGAGCATTTCTGTCTGCAGAAGTTAGATTAAAGCCGGCATTTCTGTGAAATCATTCTTTTTCCTCTTCCGATCTGAAGAAGCTGAATTCAAACCTTCTAACAAACTCCTGTTTGAAGCTCCTTGCTATTTTCTGGTGAAAAGAAAGAATTTCGTATTTTTGCATTCAGATGGGATGAGATGGCAAAATACGATCTTGAGGCGATGATCGACATGGCGCTGACCACCACTGGACAACAGCATCTCTATTACATCGGCCATTCACAGGGCACATTGACAATGTTTTCAAAGCTCTCCATGGATCAAGCCTTCTCCGATAAGGTTCGTTTGAGATTCGTCATGATAACCACTAGCCGCCATTCAAAAAGATTCTTCAAAGTATCAAAGCTGTTGGTTCTATTGTCCTTTATATGTAAATGCCTAAAAAGGCGAAGAAAAGGATATGTGACATTAGGTCAGAATTTGACGGCGTACATTCTCACTTCAATAAATCCTGCATTACCAATTCACACCTTGCCCTAACTGTAAGCCTCGCATTTCTTCCCCTCCTTCAATTAGAGCTTTGCGAACCATCCTGTCCCATCTATTATCACATCTGACGATTCGGGCTCGAAACCACTGGGTAATCTCTTCTAGAACTGCCCTTCCAATGAATACCACCCGAACGGTGATTCGAGCTAGTCACGGATTACAAGTAGGAGGAAATTCTGATCTAATTGTAAGAAGTTGACGCTCGGTCACACAAATTCTTCGCTTGCTTCACTGAAGGTAGTTAGAACTTCTGTTTTTCCTGAGCACCGACACATTCACTTGCTCCTGGCCTCATCAGAAGAGTGAGAGTTTCATTTTCGCTCCAGTGATTAGCTCTACTAGTAGAGATGGACTGTAAACCTTTGTTCTCCATTTCCACATGTTATTTAGATCTTAACATCGAAGTTCCCAACCTAAATTTTGATTTCATTTTTCCGTAGTTTATGTGTCATTGCAGATACGGAAGTTCTTTGCATTGGCGCCGGTTGGTTCTGTCGCTCACATTAAGGGAATGCTGAAGTTTTTAGCCGACGATTTCAGTTTGGAACTTGACGTAAGTTGAATCTTTA
>UZAF01018784.1:1865-29633 GCA_900617895.1 Haemonchus placei
GGGGGGAGCTAAGATCAAAAATTTATACATCTGTCCTTCACACTAACCCTGACTACATAGGTGTACAACTAGGGGATACCACTGAACTCTTTCGAAAAATAGGCTAAAAATTTTCTAAAAGTTAGTATCCGTGGTTCCACACGTAGTAGTCCCTTCTACACAGGAGCAAATGCACTACAATAACTTCAGACTTCATAAAATAAACTCTACAATAACCCGGGCTACACAGGTGCATACTCTGTAGAGTCGTGTAAATCCCTACAACTACCCAAAGGGCTTTCCTTTCAAAGTTAGTGTTCATGGCCATACAAAGCCCAAACTACACAGGGTCTCTTCGACTACATTGACTGCAGAGGTAGTATTTGATTTGGATACGTCGGAGTTCTCTTCGTGGCCACACACAGCCCCGTTTCTCATCCCAAAAAAAAGAAAAATGATGGCCGCTACAGAAGTGTCAGGGAAGAAGCTCAGTTGATAAAGGTCAATAATGAAAATCAGAAGCTCATGTGGCTCCGTCCCTCATGGCTAGAGCCCTAGGCGCACGCTATAGCGCGCGTAGCCGCCTGGTCTAGAAATAAAACGGTCGCTCATGAGTAGTACCGCCAGTTTCTCAAGGCTGTCATTGGAGCTCCTACGAATGCGGGGATTTCAGAAGTGGAATCGGTGAAGCCTCAGTCGTGCATTTCCACTACTTTGATGAGTTCAAGTGAATGCCAAACAGTCATCAACAGCATCTTATCCAATTTTGTTATTTGCCCATAAGGCTTACCAAAGTGCTAAAGAAAGTTTGGGTGAAGCCTCAGTCGTGCATTTCCACTACTTTGATGAGTTCAAGTGAGTGCCAAAACAGTCATCAACAGCATCTCATCCAATTTTGTTATTTGCCCATAAGGCTTTTCAAAGTGCTAAAGAAAGTTTAAAGAGGAGAGAGAGAGGAATTCACGATTTTCTTGCGCCACATGTGAGGTACACCTAAGGGGAACAAATTCGATTCCTACCGTTATCCCATATGTACTGCACCAATAAAGCCGTTGCGTTCATCATACGACAACTGATCTCTGCTCGCATCAACTGACTGAGTAACTCCCTTTGCGAATGAACTACATCCAGAATCTGCAATTAGAAATAGTAAAGAAACACAATAATTGTTCTGCTGGGAAGTAAAAAAGACAGGAAGAAGTAAGGAAAGACTATATGAAGAGGATCTCAACAGATACACAACCTTAAACGACAGTCGCTTCCACTTCGGTTTAGCACAAATCGCACTGCACAGCTGAATTACTGCTTCGAATGATGATACATACAGTTCCGCTGGCGATCCTTTTCTGGAAATAACTGCAGGTTAAGGAACCAAATGCAGAGAACATTAATATTCAAGCGAAAACCTACTTTTTGACACTGGCTGGTTCTAAGAACATTTGCTTAGGTGGATTAGAGAACACGCGCAACTCAGCTAGTACCTTAAATTCGAACATAATTCACTGATACGCAGTCGAATCCGCCTGCTATGACGGCGTGGCCGCACTTCTTCAAGAATGTGACGTGGAACGCACGATTTATGACTAGCTTTTGATTGAACTTTTACATCAAAGGAAGATTATTCAGGTGGCAAGGGAATTCTGCGTGTGCCATGTGCCACTGCTAGCAATGACCTTCAAAACTTCTATTGGCTTTTCCAAAGTATTTGCCTCAACTAAGATCTCTTTGGGTTCGAAACAAAAGGCATTTGAAAGGTGCCAGTTTCAGACGGTACTGTGCATGGGCTTGTACTTCTCAGCTGCGCTCCAGAATCTCCTAACCTGCACCCTCACATGAGGGCAAGTAAAGAGAGGAAAGATTTCTTGTCGCTGTCGTACTTATGAAGTGTTTCTTCGTTCAGGTAATATTTGTCGAAAAATGCCGCCGCCAAAATAGTCAGCTGACAAAACAGGGCAAAACATTTCTCAGAATATGCGCAGTGCATGTTGATAGAATTCTACGCTAAGAGCCGTAGTGATGAGTTATAGCCATCGTTTCAGTGCACCCAAGCGTCGCAGCCGATTCACGAGTGATAGCGTTCAGCTCCGAGAGCAAGTTGCGTCATAAATCATCATATTGGAAAGCTAGCTTGGTCCGGGATCACATTTTTTTCCTGATTAAGACAAATATTGTATTGGTCGCTACACTTGCAGAGAGTCTTGCACGATAGATGATGTCTCAAAGTGGAGTTGAGCAAAGGGAATCAGTACTCCCTTTCATACTGATAACTGGACTTTCTTGGTGCTTGAAAGGGTACTGAGAAGATGATAGCTGCAGAACGCAAACTGTCGGATCACTATCTCGCCTTCTAAGTCGTTCACAAGAGGTGAACCTCAGTAATTCAACCACGTCACTTTCTACTCCACTTCACTTAAACATCTGGTTGTTATTCCAATAATAGGTCGTTACAACTGAACGCGGTCAATCACCTATTTGTTAGGAAAGCCAAAGCGGTAATGTTTGATTGAAAAAATATTGATAAAATACCATCACATACCTCCGGCAACGCTAGTTCAGCTAGGGTGTTCCATCCACATTCTGTGAGAGCTAACCGAGAAAGAGCGATCTGAATGGTAAGGTTGTAAGAGCCTTTTAAGAATGTTCAGAAATAAACGATCTCGAATAACATTGCCGCTTCGCTGGAGTGGTTCGACCATCACTTTGAGACAATTTTTAGGGTAGAAAGCATTTATGGTACTTAGAGTTGTAAAACGAAAAACCCGAACGTTCAACAACACTTTGCCATGAACAAGCCCCCAATCGACACCTACTGGTGAAAGCTGTTGTACTGCAGTAAGCAGGTGGATGATATTGAGTAAAGTTCAAAAATTACTCCGAGCAAGCCTGAATATGTGAGTTCAAAACACGGGGCTGGCTCGAGCAACAAGACGGTGAACCGATGCTCATTAGAAAAAAGGATTTGAAATAAGGGAAACGGCGTATCACAAGCTCCCGTAGTGTCTTGGCGCTACTTAAGGCATTCTGACACTCAAAAGATTACAACAAAAGATTCAAACCGAGAACTCGCCATCAAACTGCTGTATAGCACATGGCTTTGCTCATCGTCCGGTTCTCGTCGCGACAAAGCCACCCAGTCCAACTCGATCGACGCCAACAAATCTGTCATGTATCTCGCCACACCAGTCTTCGAAATCATGACAGCGAACTGAATAAAAAAAGTTGGTTAAATGAAAGCATAATCAGGCCCACTGCGCAATACCTGATGGACTACTACTGAATCTCCAGGTATATCAGAATGAGCTTAATAAAAAAAATGAAAGTAGAAGATCCCAAATACTCACCGTTTTCCGGTCTTCATGTAGCACATCGCTTAACAACAACAGCGGTGTGGACTGAAATACGGTGGAATCAGAACCGAAGATAGCTTCAGTGGAACATCCTTAGCAGTTGAATATTCCCAATGGTCCGTGAAATAGCAATACCATTCTCATCGGGATGCTCTCAATGGCTTCAACTCGTCAGTATCTACTAGAGAGCGGACAGCTTTTCGTAGTCCTTGCATCTGCTTTTTATATGACTTCCGCAAACCACGCTATTGCGCATGGAACCCACTATAGTCGCTTTGGCGAAGACTCGAACAATAAATCTTCGTTATAGATGCGCTGTCGAGCCACCCCAAGAAATTGATGCATACCCACTTTCATACACTCATCTTTCAGGATCCAGACCCAGTAAGACGAGCGCATAAATGATTTCTTTTTCACAAATTTAGTTTTTGAAAATTAACTTTTTCTGAACTTCCAAAAACTACAAATAGGTACTGCTTGATCTGAGCGTGACATGACAATTGCCTTGCACGACTGTAGAGATTTCAGAGGGTAAAAATAGAGTAATAACTGCTGAATAGTTTTGAGTTTTGAGCTATCTCATTTCCAATACTACGCCAACTAACAATTTCGAACCCATTCTGCTAATTTCACGTCTTGACTCGGACCATGTCATACACTAACAAAAATCAAAAGAGATAAGTGAATATTGATTACGGGCACACATCCATTCGTTCACCATCTTCCTAAATAATTAAAGGCTGCACCTTACATAATTCTTACTATTTCACCTAACCATGACCTATGAACACTTCCTAAGTTGTTTTTAATGAAGCTGCGTGCACGCTGGACAGGTGATCTCTTATAGCAGTATATTCGAAAGCTTTGAACTGTCTTCTTCCTTGGATGAGCAGCTCGCTATAAAAAAGAAATCATCCATGATATTACAGAACTGGAGGATATCCTTTCAAGGAACTGCGTCACTACGCAAACTGTTCTGTTTTCCAAAGACATTCACAACCTCACAGTACACCCTATCCCATTACAACACTTGGGATGGGCATAACATCACACAGCGCCTTAATTTTAAAATTCCGAATATCAACGGAAAAACTCGAGAAACGAGTAGAAAGCAGCAACTAACATGAGAGACATCGAGTGCCCCCTGGGGAGGAGTCGCGCTAGCGTCTTGGAGACATGACAGCCTTGTGAGCTTTGACAACACAGTTATCGCGGGCACGACATCAGGCGGCCATAGCGCCTCTTTTCTGCACCCTAGGGTTACTCTTATCTATTTGATCCCATTCACGGATCGTTCTCCGTTCATCTACGAGAATATGCATAAACGAAATGATTGACGTCATCGCTCGGTGGAAAAGACCTTTTTCGTTAGGCCAAAAACTCAAGCAACTGCCGTTCTCGATCATTTGATTACTTTCCCAATCGTCAAGCGACAAAGATCGTGACTTTTTCAAACATTCGTTCCTTCCAAACAAAGTGTGGAGCGACAACATTTGGCANTTCAATGAAACATTGCGCATATAGTTTCTTAAGCCACGAAAGTCCAGTTCACTGGAAACCATATCGTTTGACAAAAATTTTTCACAAGCAGCATATGGTAAGAATTCATCATACTATTGACTTCCTTCTTTTCTCTTTGTGCTTGGTATCCCCCTTTTATTTATTTTTTCAAAACTAGGAACATAATCTCATTCACAGATATATGCCAAAACTAAGCTCCATCCGAATCTATGCTTTTCTTGACATTCTTTCATATTTAACAAAAATTACCAAGGATATGAAAATTACTCAGTAGAAGAAAAACCAATTCCAGGTTAATGCGTTATTTGGCTTTTGAAAGTGGAGCCAACCTCACTGCATCTATGAGGCGAAGTCACTAAGTTGTCAAAAATGTGTCTGAGCAATGCACAAGCTTTTCGATTGGTACTCCTCATCAAGCGGATTTATCAGAAATACAGGTAGGCTGTAACAACTGAAAATTTTCAGCATTTAATCTTTTCCAGTAATCATTTTAGCCTTGGTCATTTCCTGCTTCTCCTTTCTTATGTGTCTTTCATTGTGGTATCGGCTGCAGCTTTTTTTATGATTGAATCTTTCAACTCCGACAAATTTCGACGCCAATGGCAGAGGCGATTGGATAGCGAACGCAATTCGTGAGCGGAATCATTCTTTTTCTAACAATGAATAATTCATATCCACTTTACCGGGTGCACCATACCCACGGAGCATGTAGACTACAATACAACTTTTCTTTTGAGCAATGTCACAATTTTGCATGATTAATCTTATTTGCTCGTCATTCGAACAAACTCCAACTTTGCCTCAACTGGATGAATATCAAAAAAGCAAGCCATCAACTACTGTGTTTCTATTGTTGACCAAGCATCTTCCCTATGAAATTCTTACCGCGGGACTCGCTTTCAACTTGCAAAAAAGGAAGCTTGCCCAGTTGACTGAATAAGCAAATGGAAAAGGAAGGATAGTCTCGCGAGCCTTTCAGCCAGTCAGATCGTGGGTTCAGGCTAGTAAGTGAAGTGAACTGCAAAAAAGTCGTCTACCTGGGGCCGGGAGCAGAGATCCTCGAAGAACTATGTCGAAACAAAATCTTGCACGTGGAGTTGCTTTCTGGGGTTGGACGTGGAAGACCGCACGATCCAGCGAGACCGTACCCGCTCACAACCCGAAAAAGTCCAGACGTGTCATGAGGAAACGACCACTCTGTACTCAACGATATTGAAGACTGGACTCGCGAAAGGGTGCTCCGTCCATGATTAGGACGAATTTGACGTCAACCAGTCGCGTTATGTGACTGAGCCTTGGGTCTGGGAACTTCTCCCTTAACACGGCGTCGCACACGCCGCACCCGCCGCGTATCGCAGGATTGCGAAGAAGATTGGAGCGCACAATTTGTGAGGTAGGGAGTCCTTTAATTATTTGAATTGGCTTACCGCTTTCTCCAATTTCAATGCAGTCTTGATCGTCGCTTACATAGAAGGAGTCATTTTAATTAATCAAGTCTAATAAACATAAAAGCGAATAAGAAACAGAAGAAAAAACGATCAAATCCAATAAAAAAGGAAGGCAATCAACGAAAAATATCGCGTCCTATCGATTGGCGGGAAGGCGGGGTGAGTACGGTAATTGCAGTGACATTTGCCGCATGCCGCAAGGGAGAATGCCGCGATCGGGGAGAAGTTCCGTTACTCCTGAGCCTTTCCCCGAATGGCTGAAGGTTTTTGAGAACAAAGATGGACACACCGAAAGTGTTCATGGTAATTTGCTCACAACTATGTGCCAAGGGGTATGAGTAGTTAGTCAACGTCAGTCAACGAGCCGTTGAAAAGATAAAGTCTTTGATTCTCGATAACGGAAGTTCCGAGCTCCAACAACAAATGAAGATCAGGAGGGTGGACATGTCACGCGGTTTCGTGATGACCGTTGGACTAGGGCGATTACAGAATGGATCCCTCGGGACGTCAAAAGAACACTTAGGAGGCTGCCAACCTGGTGGTTGGACTTGTGCACCAACGCTCTTGAGGGAAGGAGTAGTATACTCCTATTCTTTTGGCTACAGTGGCTCGTCGCAGGGACAAATGAAGATGTTAAGGACGCCCGGATAATCAACGGGACAGCAGGTGACGCTGCTAAACTATCACCCAAATTTCGTATTATTTCAGCTATCTATGCCCGAAAAAATCAATGTTAGCCATCCGTGGGTTTGGGAGCACCCTCTCTGTCTCCTTCCAACTGCTTCAGTGCACAAACGACTTAAAGGCACGGTTCACGATAAAAAAGGTTATTGAGTTCTTCCTTCAGGAATACTCAGCGCCCCCCCCCCCATGGGTGGTAGAAGGGACCCTCTCGCTCCCACAATCTTGGCGCTTAGGGCATGGTGGAAGCCCCGTTGCTGCCGTAGTTCGCTTTCCCGCCCCTCGATCGGCGTCACGTTAGACGAGTGTCGAGACAATACAGGTTGGTGTTATTCGCACCAGGACCCACACGCGCGCAGTGAAACACACTGTTTAGCTAGTTCGGACGCCGCACTCTTCTTCATTTTTCTAGTTTCATCCTCGTCCAGCCCCCTTTTCAACGATTTTTCGAAGCCTTTTTTCACTTTATAAACACTGATGCACGCAGTTTCTTCACCTCAGTCGCACTAGTTTCGATCTTGTCTTCCATTTTTCATCATAATGTGGATTACCCAAAATTATCGTGAACTGTGCTATCTATCTATAAGCTATCTAGAAGCAGCAACAAGTAAAACTTCTAATGGAAACCTGAGTATATAAAATAATACTTCAGATTTATTTTGAAAAAACTACTGCCGGAGATTTTCAACAACACGAAACTACTACTGTATATCCATGATCAAAAGTCACAATATCTCACGAGTATTATGAATGAACGTCTCGCAGTTTACGAGAAGCAGTTGCAGCTACGACCACCAATGCCTTCGCTGCCATGCACTTTCTTTAACTCATTAGTCTTCGTGAGTTCATTCCTGATTGCCTGGTCGCTTTGTTGAGAAGTTTGTGTTTCAAGGAAAGTTCTCTCGGCTGAGCTAAGTTTCTCTGATCTTTGTTATGACCCAATCGCACCCGAGCCCATGATTCGGCTATGTGCTGTTCATTACGAAAAGATAACCTATGCAACGAGGGTCTCTATCTGGAGCAGCAACTCCATTGCGCAGCCGAATTTCACCACGTAACACGTTCCACAGGTCCCTATCTTATCAGTGTCAGATCAAGAGCCAAAGGTACAAGAGTGATGAAGCAAAAGAACCAAGCTCCTCCGTTGACTGTTAGAACCCATTATGCAGAGAAGGTGATGAGCAAATCACAAAGTTTGAAGTCTCGATAACTTATGGAACACGGCCTGCAAAGGTAGAGAAGACTGTTAAGCATGCATGAAAATGGTTCCTAATCATAAATATATATATGAAAGACTAAAGAATAGAAAGCGCATGCGTTGCCCAAGAGTTAACCGGAAATTCATGAAAATCTTTCCACGGAGCCATGAAGCTTGTTAATTCACCACTGGCCATGCAGAAACCTCCATCTGTGTCGTCCAGGACTTTTTTCATTTGCATTACAAAACCTTTGCTGAGCTCGTCGCACTAAGCAAGGAGTTTGACGTTGACCTTCGCTCTAATGCTGGTGAACCAACGAGGACGCGTTACAAGAAAAACTGATCTGCTAACTCCCAGAATACAAATGAGCATGAGGCCAATCTATTAATCAGCACTTCGAGCCATTTTTTTTTAACAAGGCATTTCAGGGCCAGCTATGAGACCGTATGCCCACAGCTCGCAATGAGAAGTCAACAGTTGATTAATCTATTTGTTAAGGTGTTCTCTACTATTACAACCATCGGCTACGGATATATTTATCCAGTTACTAAGGCTGGACGCATGCTTTCTATCTTCATTAGCCTTATTGGTATACCATTCACCTTGATCGTCATCAAGGACATAGCCTTCTTAATTGCAAAATTGATGAACTATCCATGCCATATACTAGGTGAGGAGACAAACTATTTTTTCACCCTGAAAAGGTTCTCACCGAAAAAAAANAAAAAAAAGGTTTCAGAAAAGTGTTGGGCGACATTCCGATTTTGTACCTTACGTGCTGTACAAGAAGACGAGCTCGACAGAAAACTCCATGGCGATCAGGCGAAGCCAAAGGACTATCGACTTGACAATGTTGAGCGTCTACTCGCCATACCGGTTAGAACTTATGTACATATATAGAAAAACAATTCGAGAAGGGCAAAACTTCGTAGGGAATGTAAAGAGGCTGTTCAAAATCCAACCCCAGCCTTTCAAAAAGGCTCCTCACCTTCACATGATATAAGATGAGCTAAAATTGCACAAACAATTTCTTGCCTATTTTCACTGATGTCACCGTACCCATATAACTCAACCAATCTCGAAGGAGCCATCAAATAAATCTCCTAAACACTGAGCTAACGTCAGCCCTATTGTGCTTGATTTAATGATGTCACTCGCACTGATCTGAAATAAAAGCGAGAGGTGTTCCGAGTGGTAGCATTAGCCGCAGGCGGCAGCTCTACTATTTATCATTTCAATCCATCTATTACGTTGGCAAAAAAGTTCTGCGACAAAAAATTCGAAGTCTAATTTTAAATCAAAACCCGAACACGACGTGGGCTTTCTCAACTTTACCATCAGTGGTTGGACAACATCAGATTCGGACCATTATCTTCTACTAGGCACGTCAAAGGTAAAACGCAAGTGTAGCGGCCGAAATTATCAGCAACCTATTGCTGAAAGCACTGTACACCGATCAACGATCACAAATGGTTGAACTGCTTCTTTGCAGGAGATACGAGCAAGCATCGTCTCATAGTTTTGTATGGCGTGAAGGGACCCACCCACTATGAGTTGCTAAACTCAGACTAGATAGTCACACCTGTCGCCTACCCCTACTAAGCACTGCATTTAGCCAACGCGATTAGAGAATAATGTTCAAAACTATCATTCGGGAACCTAAAGGATGAAACGCAAAATTTCGAATTTTCGCTTCAGACAACCGTCAAAAATTCTCCGTCCACGCTTGTTTTAGTCTGCTCATCAGTCGTACACCCGAAACGTTGCCCCCTCCGATTACCATGTGCTCCGCCTTGTCAAGCATCCTTTCGTGGAAGAAATGTTCGTAACTCAATATGATATGAAAACGGCAGCCAATAGTTTCGTTGAGTCACAGATTCCTGACTTCAGAACAAAACTCTTCAGCGATTTACTCATTGGATCAGGGGAGCTTGCTGATCTCTGTGGTGAATATACATTTCTAATTTATTTGTGATTACTAACCTGGAAAATGCAAGAAACGAACCCAAAATTTCTTCATGTCGCTTCCTTGCCAACCATTATAATTACTGTTTACTTCATCTGTAGTAATGACAAGCCTGATTATTAGAAACACTTTCAGGTCACAGTCGCTATAATGGCCGTGGTCGGATGGACCTGCTTGGGATGTTTCATTGTACACTTTTACATGCCTAATCACGACACCGCTGCCACATTCTATTTCATTTTCAACTCATTAGCCACCATTGGCGTTGGCGACATTGAACCTGGACGTAAGTTTCATTCTGAATAGAACATCACAAATTTGGCACAACGGCGCTTATCATAGCCTCCCAGAATTTCCTATCTGACTCGAAAAAGTTCCGGCGCTCCCGTGAAAAACATTTCTACTTTGGAATTAATTCGGGAGGACCTCAACGTAATAGGAAAACAACACCTGCACGAAATTCATCCAACTGCCTCTTCCAAGGATGTCAAGCACAAAGAATAAAAATCGAGTTTTCGAGTTTTTTGAGTTTTCTAATCCTGGTTTCGGATGCGTTCTTGCATTCCACTTCCACTCAGAATCGTGGTGGCGTGAAAGTGTACTTGGCTGATACTGCGGAGGCCACACGATGTTTTTTACGTTCGTTTTTTACTCGTTTTATTCGTTAGTTTTATCCTTACAGGCAAGCCTGGTACCAATTAAGCGACCTCAGAGGGATGGAAGGCTTGGTTCGTTTAGGCAAATATCGATGGATTCGAGCCGATGACCATGCATGTCTGATAGCACGCCACTTGCCACTACACCACCTCCGCCCTTAGATTTTTAGCGTGTCACTCAAAACTAAAGCCTATGCCAACATTTACCAAATGCAGATGCGGTGAAATTGTACGAGTTGATCATTGGTGATCAGTAACTGACGGATGGTCAGCCATCAGCCAGCGCGTCTCTAGAGGCTAGCTGAAGAAACTTTACCGGAACTGGATCCTTTTGAGCAGTCTTTACATTAGGCCAAGTACAAACGTTGAACAGAGGATTAACTCGGTTCACCAAATATGAACCAACAAACGAAGAAGGTGGAAACCAAAACACCTTTTCTGGAAAAATATGGTACGTGTCGTAAGGTGGAGTAAGATGGACGGGTAGTCTGTTTTCGGGTTGATATAACACCGAACACAGCAGTTTGGTCACTTCCATATTGTTCGCGTCAACACAGTTGATCCCCGCTCGAGAATACTTCACAGGAATACTTTGCTGTAAGCATGGGCTAGGCATGGGCCCAATTAAAGGGCTTTGATCCTTCCTCAGCGATAACAGAAACACAGCTATTTGGCTGCTTCTGCGACTGTTTCTCTTCATTATTTCAGAACAACCAGTCGTTCTCCTTTTGCTCTTCATTTACTTACTCATCGGACTATCAATCGTTTCATTATTCATTAACCTTCTACACACAAAATTCAGCAGAGCCTACTGGTTACCCGGACGCATGTACATGCCCTTGAGGTCAGTCTTTTCCATCGAAATCATTTCACTTTTCCAATAATCCCATTTCAGAGATAATCGACTAGGAGCCACCCACACAATAGCCAGTTTCGATAGCTATGACGAATTGGGCATGAGTAGCGATTGCCCAATAAATCACTTTGCTACTCTCGGTATTTTACAAACTGATGTAAGTGTTTTGGATGAGAATGAATAAAGGTTAGACAAGCCGCCCATTCAGGACAAATGCCCGTTACTTGGAATAACACGACGAGAATTCGCCTATATGGATGCAATTACTCAAACCGAGAAAACGGTGAGCACCTTTCCTACATGTGACACATATTCTTTCACTTGCACATGACAGAATTCCAAAAGACGGTGTCAACGCAAAGTTTGTCTTCAGGTGCCGCATACATACCGAGCCCCACCCTCACCACCGAGTCCATCAGCTGTTCTGCTACCGTACCCCCACACCTCTCACGAAGACGTCAACTCGCTTATCGTTGAAACATATGGCGTAAAGCCGGCAAGGCATATAGGTCATTCATGGAAATAGACATAGTATAAATTCTCTTTTAATGGTTTGACTCTCTGCACGGAAAACGAGATTCTACTCACCTTATGCTGTTGTGGTAAGTCCACAATATCGCTGGAGATGCACTGACTCAGCTCATAACCCATGGCGCTCAACACTTCAGCAATTGGATCGCCGCTGGCGGTTGCGCCAGCACCGCTAAATATAACACCGCTGGTCAGCCAGTTATCACCTGAACTGCTCGCGTCCTGAAAAGAAGTTCTGCTATTGTGATTATGGCTTCGTGTTATTATCAACATGCTGAACAACCAAGAAATAGAAAAAAAGCATGATTGATTAGCTGGAACCCGAAAAGAAAAAGACCTTGTCTTCCATCTTCACATAGGCATCCCGCAAACATAGCCGAACACTTCCGTAGATAGAAATCTGATGCAAGAAATCATTAAAAAGCAGTCTAGTCCCATTTTGTTGCATTTGAACAAACCTTAGCCTTCAAAGACCGTTCTCCCGGTTGAACTAGAAGTTCCAGAAGCGGACTCATCAAATGCGCTAGAGCTGCACGTAAGTCAGGCATCTCAAAACAGAAAGGTTAGTAATTTTACTGAAATTTCTTCACTTTCTGAAGATCAGAAAAAAGACATAAAATTCAAATATCGAAAATGGCGAGAAGTTAGTTTTGATAAAATAATCGCATCACTGGCAGTCCGTCCTTTAATTCATCAAGTCCGTCCTTCACCTTCAATTCTAATCTACACCACCCCTCTGTCATTTATCCAAACACCTTCCTTTAGCTTCTTTTACTCATTTTGCTGATATTTTTCAAGTTTTTCCGTAAAAGATTTTCATTCAAACACAATCATCCAGCAAACGTCATGCTACACTTGTGGGTTAATCTCAAAGGTGTCAACTGAAGACGTATGTGGGAAACGATGTTTACGTTTAACTCTCTCCCATAGATTAGTCTGCGACATCGCACAGCAAAATACAAAAACTTGATCGGTTTTAATGATTAGCTTGGGATTTGGATTGCTTCAGAGAAAAGTCGAACTCCTCCCTGGTATTAAACTTCAGAGTACCGAGCGCCAGCAAAGTATGCGAGAAATTCGAACACATAATGAATAACTTCGCAGACACTAAAGTCCAAGATGTATGCCTTCCTTCATAACTCCCTTGAAAAGACTAGTTTCACAACATATTCTGAAGGTACATGGTTCGCACTCCCAGTGTTCACAACCACTGATGATGGAATATCTCGCAACCGCTGGAGACCGTAAAAAGAACGAATCAATGAATACGAAAAGAGCGTGTACTCCTCGAGGAAATTTCCGAGAACAAGGCAACTCAATGACCTGTTCAAGTAGCTCAGTCAAGACGTCGCACGTATTTGGTAAAAGCAAGCTACTCGAATTGCTCTCTGTCTGCAAACACCCCGAAAGTTCCTACTTTCAAAGCTTAGACACATACTTGTAAACGAATGAGCCGTTAGCAATTCATTCAGAGTCAGTTCAGTGAATCAAGCACTTAATGACGAGACTTTTTGATCGAAGAAAGAAAGCATGTGGAAAAAAATCCCAATGTAAAACATTGAAATGGTCGGAAGATATGTGTGAATACGATCAGTATTCACACGTCTTCCGACCCTGCGATGAAATAAACTGCACAATCCTTTCATATTTAGGAGTGCCAGCTAGTCTACGAAATCTAACTGAACTGACTAGAAAGAGAAAACGACTCAATGCGTCTGTTTAGAGAAATTTGTGATAAATATTTAGTAAGGTTCGATAAATGGAAGGTAGCCTAATGAAACGGGGGTGGCACCAACCAAGCATATGGCATTAAGTCCAACGTGCCCAAGAGGAAAACAGAGGGACAACGTGAGAAGTTATACGCCTCCCGATGGTCGTGGTTATGACCATATCACCTCCTGCTCCCCTCAACCAGACTTCTTCATCACTCATTAAGCGCTTGCTAGGCATTTGCGCATTTTGAAGAGCACATGTTTTCAAGCATTCATGACCAACGCAGTTTGTTATGTTTGCAAGCCTCGAGAAGGAAGCCCTAGATGTGGATGCATTTGCTTACTCTACTAATCCTTCTTTCTTATCACTCCGTCGAAATTACCATTGATAGAGCGTGAAAGCGAAAAACTCTGCGGCAATTACTGGTTATAAGATGTTCACGAGCGCAAACCGGTTACTCTCGTTACTCTGATCCGGGATATTGGGACGTATTTAAGAACAACCAGCGAGCATCTGCGTATCACCGCAAACGCTTTTCTACTCAGTCATTAAACGTTAGTCTATTTCCACTTGACTCAAAATTCCCCATCTTTTAGGGGATGAAAGTCTACACAGTGACTTTCGTGGCGAGTTCACTCAGTGGCATCGCTCTGCTCTGTTGTCTCCTGGCCATCGGTCAAATCTACAGCAATGTACAGGACTTTTGGTCTGAGCTTGACATGGAGATGAGCGCCATTCGCGTAAGTAAACCATCGTCTAGGCAGGGCACACCCAGCAGATGACTTTGTTTTCAGACTCAAACGGACCAACTCTGGAAGGACCTCGTTCACATCGGCATTACTCGTCGTAAACGTGAGGCGGCTTATGCAACCGCCGGATCGGGTCCGAACTGCGGTCCAGGCTGTGTTGGCCCGAACTGCGGTCCATGTGCTCCGGGGTCATCGGGATCTTCTCATTCGGGTGGGGTCTCGGGCGGGGGCCCAGGTGCACCCGCAGGCTCATTTGGTTTAGCTCCCTCGGGGCCAGGTCCTACTAGTGCTGGCTGCCAATGCAAGAGTCCAGAACACAACAAATGCCGTCATGGTCCTGTTGGACCCAAAGGTAAAATTTTAGAAGATTTATCGTAAAGGATTAGTATGTAGTTCCTTTTTTCAGGAGCTCCCGGTGTCCCTGGACCTAATGGTCTTCCCGGTCTCGACGGCAAGCCAGGATATGACTCCGCTGACGTTACTCCCGAGATGCAAGACACCGGTATTTGCTTCTACTGCGCTCATGGACCTCCAGGCCCTCCAGGCCCTACTGGTCGACCTGGCCCACGTGGAATGAAGGGAGCCGATGGAGTCGTTGGACAACCTGGAAAGGATGGCAATCCCGGATGGCCAGGAGAGTTGGGGGCACACGGTCCACAAGGACGTCCAGGACCAGATGGACGACCTGGCGAGAAAGGAGCCGATGGACGTAAACCAATTGGACGTCCCGGACCAAAAGGTCAACGTGGTCCACCAGGAGATCCCGGACCACAGGGATCACCTGGTGAACCCGCTCCTACTGGAGAGCCAGGACCAGCTGGACCACCCGGAGCAGCCGGAGTGGCAGGACCACAAGGTTTCGAAGGTCCACCAGGTTTCGAGGGAAATCCAGGACGACCAGGAAGAGATGCCGAATATTGCCACTGCCCAGCAAGAGGTTTCCGCGGAGGCCACGTCTCCAAGAAGATCTAAGAAATCATATCAATTGATTGTTTTTATTCATCGAATAAATACAGAGCTAGCCGTCAACACAAAAGATTTTCTAAAACAAAAGAAAAATAGAATCATTCGCTCTTACCTCGGTATATTCTTGCTTGCATAAGTTGCAAATCGATTTGCACAATCGCAACAAAGTCGTACACACAGCTTCTTGTTCTTCTGCGCCACATCCGCTAACATATTCTACCAGCAGAAAAGCCGCATCAGTCAACATTTCGAGTTGAGATTCTTAAAAACTACTTTCCTATCGATGCTCCACTGAATTTAGCTTCTTGACAGACTGTCACAGCAGTTACGCCACATGTATCTAGTCCCATGAAGGCAACAAACCATTCGAAAAGAATGGAACTGGAGCAAACAAAGCCATCACGTTCAGCAGAGCGGTACACCCAGAGACCAGCTGTTCTGAAGCGCCACGTTGTAGTAGCTGAGCGTTGACATCAGTACCATATGTTAAGACCGCCTCCATCTCCTGAATATCATACGATAACAAACAACACTGCCACTAACAATACTCTTAACTAAGAGGACATTATTGACTTAAACGAAAGTGAACATCGCGTCAGAAACATTTGAAACCACTCACCCTTGTCACAGCAGTAGTGTCCTCGGCTTGAGTGCTAACGATCTCACGAGTCAAGAGCTCATGAAGATACTCAATGTCATATTGAGCAATATTGAAGACCGTTGTCGTTTTACAAGTGTCAAACAGCTGAAACCATCCTCAGTGAGACATGAGAGGATCACTTCAAACACCACTGATTAAATTAAAAGTTTTATCGAAGTCATCATAAGTCCTTGACTTTTGGACCTTGTACCAGGTCCTTCATTATTGAATCTGTTACAAGGTTCAAAAGTCAAGGACCCGTTCTGAAGCGTGGTCTGCAGTCGCACAGTTACTCGGTAGGCATTCTTTCACTAGGTTGCGTGTACAAGTAAGTTGAGTGCGAAGGATGAGCAAGTATTTTCTCGACCCCCATCCTTTGTCATTTGGAACGATTCAATACTATATTCAGAGGCGCTACTCCTATTATAGCAGCGAACGTGATACTTTTGGACTGATGACTTTCAGGAAAATGACTCTTTGTACTCTTCAAAATGTGTCTTTCACGCAACAAAATATTCTTTCTCCATTATCACTTTTTCATACACTATTTAGTGCTCCAGCGCAGTGGCTAACAATAGTATGACCAATTAAATAGTATAGTGGAGTGCAACGTAAGTCAAGACCAAGTGAAAACTCAATATAATAGAACTGGCACCAAATAAAAAATGAATAAAACTTTTCGCACGATACACACTCTCTTCAGACGGTACTGCGGGATTTCAGATTAGAAAGATATGGTGAGCAACCAGAAGAAGAGCAAAAGAAAAAATGTTGCTAGCTTCAATTAGCAAAGCAGGAGGTATAAAGGAAGGCATCCGAGCCTGTATATATATGCGATTTGAGAAAAGGGCGATGACAACAAGCGACGAAGGCTCATGGGTATTGTGAACTGGTCAAACCCAAAACTCGACTTCTTGGACTGAAAGTCAAACGAAAAGAAAAGAGACACAGAAAGTCGAGTAGGTCTGCAGAAAAAAAGTTTCTGAAATAAGCCCGTCCAGTTACAATGAAGTGCTTCAAGCCTCTGAGAAATAGCGGAAACCCGTTTGTAAGAATACCTAATTATATTGGCAGATGTCTAGAACTTCTTTCTGGAACAAAGCCACTTGCAATATTCAAAAAATGCATCAAAAAGACACGATCTTTCGAGAAAAAGCTAGTCCTTTAAGTAGTACGCTTGCACATTAGCACTATTTGTACACTAGTTGCACACGAGGAAAAGGCAAAAAAGTAAATCCCAGCTCAGATTGGAGACAATTTTTTTTGATGGTCATTTTCCAGTGACAGGAGCCAAGTCATTATAGCTAGAGTTCCTTAAATTGTCAATAGTCCTGTTGATTGAACTCAAACAAAAATCGTCCTCATGCTCATAGTTGATGAAGCGCGTCCCTGTTGAATTACAAAAGTTCTAAAATTTACAGGCTTGTAAATAAGCTAAAGTAAGTAAGTAAGTAAGAAGTAAGTAAGCTTGTAGGCCAGGAAAACTTGATAGTTGAAAAATAAAAGGGAAAGGTATGAAAAAAATAAACGAAATGCTACGATAACAAAGATAAACACTGACCGTTTGCAGCTTATGAGCATTGAAGTGGACTAAGCGAGGATATTCAATCTCTTCAGTCAATTCGATGCGACCATGACGTAGCAAACTACAAAACAACATTTTTGATAGCCTATACTTAAAAAAGGTTGCGAGAGATCCAAGAACTGTTGTAGGATAGTAGCCGAGTACGGGTTAAAAGATGCCATCCCGTCAAAATGTGACGCCCGCGCAGCTTTCTCAAACATCTTTAACCGTCCGTCATAGATCTTACCGCCCATTACAGTAAAATATTACCCTCTTTGACATATTGTTGATCTCTGTATTTTCCCTGTGTAGACATAAGATTGAAAAGAATTGCAAAAAGTTAACGGGTTAATGTTTTATTGCCGAATACATGACAATGCAATGAATACTTACGCGACTTTAAACATATTACGTATAGCAGTGCAAGTAACATGAACAGGCTTTCAAAAAAACAGACCTGAACAACAAGTTTGTCACGTCTTCTGACGCTTCGTCACTATTCGAAACGGCATCTGATGTCTCAAGCAAGGTGCTGTACATCTCATACGGGATGTTGAAATGTCCTATAACATTAAAACCCGTTCGCCCCAAATTTAGCAAATAGCTTTTTTAACCAACCTGATTTCAGAAGTGATGAAACCTCAAGAGCTGCCAGATGCAATATTGATCCGGAGATCATACGCGTTACGGAAAGCAGAGTTGGTCCATCCGCTGCATCCTTAAATCAACAACTTATGTAACGAAACAAAGGAAAACAACTGCGAATGAGTTAATCACATTCTTTGATGGTACACAAAACTCCCTCACCTGCGACAAAGTCGTTGACAAAAACGGAGAAGCAACAAGTTGTTGTATCAAGTTGATCGAGCGAACAAAGCGGAGCACCGCTTGTGAGTAGACGCAATCTACTGAGACCAATCGTTGCTGAAAGATATGAGAAGTGACCAAAATAAAAATGAATCACTATGAAGTGCATTCTTGAAAGAAAAGAGACGGATAAGTGTAATTGATTCTGTACATGACTTCATCTACTATATATATTAAGTTGATACGAAAGCTTTGAGACACGAATTTTGAGGTCTCATTTTTCCACAAACTTTGCCGCCCTCGTGCTATTAAAATATTCGAGAATGGTCTCATGGTCAGATTTATGCTCGATCATATCCAGACAGGCATCCGCGTTTCCATTCTCCAAGTCGTGTCGCAATAGTCGCGATCGACTTCGAGCAACCGCCTTTTAGGAATAACCCCGCTGCTCTAGTATTTGCTCCGCTGCCTCCAACATCGACACTGCATTCGAAAAGGACCTCGTCAGCCAACTACCGCTAGAAGTTTATAAGCTCGCATTCATTCTGGAAATGCGACGTTCGACGAAAGTGTTCCTGTCTCCCGATCAGTAGCTATCGACAATAACTTTTCAGTGATGGGAGAGAGTGAAGCGGAAGACTACGATCAGGAAGTTAACGGACCATCTCGAGTAAGATCGGAGCAACGTCGTTCGACATTTCAGTGAACATGTTCTTGAAAGACTGGTGACAAAATATTATAGTTGGATTCACGTTAACAACGAGAGGATCGCTGTCTTCCCTCCGAGAGAAAAGATCCAACCGTGCAACTCCGCCCAGAACAGTATCCAAGGAAGGTTTTATTGCTCTGCTTTTAGGTCTCGAATTAATGTCATACCTCGAGGTGCTCCTTTACGAGCAGAGGCAGGCTGAAGTCTCAAGCAGTCTTCTCCAAGAGATTACAAGGGCAAATAAAAGAACAGGTTCTGCATGACTCCAGTCAGTTTCATATTTTTAAGACAATACGGTCTAGGTTACAGAAATGCACTGCTCAAACACGGAAACAAATACTTTTTTGAATTCCTCACGAACTCTTCAAACCGTGGGTGCCAAAGCGCAGGCCTACCGCGATCGGAATCGTGCCACCGTTTCAGCACATCCTGCGGTACGCTTTTAGACACACATCGATTAAATCTCCACACCGGAATCAACAGAAAATAGCAGCGTCTTTGGGATGACTTTCTTTCTTGACATTTTTTTTCCCGAAACGCGATCATCTTGGCGATCAGAATTGCATCACCATGCTGATCTTCCCCAGTAACCACCGATTAGAAACGTTACAAGTGAGACTGAGAAGGGAAGGTTGTTGCCTAAATTTTAGATCTGCTGCTTTGGGAAAATTAAGAAAGGGTAGCATTTCTACAATTGATACGAGGTACATACGTTCATCTTGATGAACCACATAATTGCTAATTTTAATATATCTAGCTCATCGTCCATTGCATTAATACGTTTAATCAACCTTACCATGACCTCAACGATTTCAGAAAAAGCCTCTTCTTTTCGGACTGTCTGAAGATTTTGTTCGTTGAAATTCCAACCACTTGCAACCAAAGGAAATCAAATTGACCATTATATCAGATTGATCATTATAGTTTGCTTAGCGAATCTTCGACTCATGGTACCGGTAATTTGAGAAACTGCAGAATCAAAAAAGTTACTGTTTAGTCCCTTAATAGAAAAATCCACTCTTCCCTTGATGAAAAGTTCAGCCCTTTGAGAAGTAAGAATGGATAACTATTAACAGATTTTTCCTCACCAACAATCGGAATGACGGCTCGATAAGCGAGGAGAACTGAAGTTGGAAAGGATTTTGAGATCCGATAAACTGCTCCAGCACAGAAAGCACTTGATGAACTATTAACAGATTTTTCCTCACCAACAATCGGAATGACGGCTCGATAAGCGAGGAGAACTGAAGTTGGAAAGGATTTTGAGATCCGATAAACTGCTCCAGCACAGAAAGCACTTGATGAAAACCGGTTGGTTGCGATTCTGAAGCGAATCAAAACTAGGTTTCATTCTTAAATGAGAGTTAGCTCTTCCTTAGACAATGTGGAATTTTGTCAGGTTAATTTAAGGTAAAAATCAAAAGTTATCCTTACCAATCTCATATAACTGGCTCATACCGTCAGCACCGAGCTTGAAGCCGAACAGTAAAAAGCACAGGTTATTTCCGCTCGGATCAGTCTCCACAGAATCTTCAACAAAAACCTGTAAACCTCACCCGAAACCAACAAAATCAGTGAAAGTAAGTGGAAAAAAATGCATTGAAAAGAACGAAATAAGATCTAGATGAAAGAAAAAATTCGTTTTATAAAAAATTGAAGCTGTTTCTAGGGTGAGATGGACATCGAAATTGAAGCTGTTTCTAAGGTGAGATTGACAGCAACTAATTGCCAGTCAGATGACCTTACCAGACAAGGCCTCCAAGACGACCAAAGCGGCTTCACCTCGCATACGCACCAGATCCTGGTCATCAAACTCTAAAAATCATAAATCTTTGAATCAAATCATTCTCGATTATTGTTACACACACAAAAGAGGATCACCTACACTCAACGGTGAGCAGTCTCACCATAATTAATTGTAAAAAGCGCCATATAAATGTTCGGCGAGGGTTAGTGAAGCGCCGAACTCTATCTTATATAGAAAACAGCGGAAGACAAGATGCTTTAGAATATAGCAGCGCAGCAACAAGTAATGTCATTCCTGAAGCTTCAAGCTTGCCTTCAAGAGGCAGAAAGAACATCAGGAAGATCGGATCTGTACAAAATAGTTTTACGAGGAAAATCTTCGTACGTGCACTTGGGTTCACTTACAATGCAATACCGAGAGGTGTGGTCACGAATAAAATAGTGGGAGTGGACTCACTATTATTGAGACGAAAAATGACGGATCTTATTACTATGTTTGAAATCTTCTTAGGAAGGTTAAATGTGCAACATCACAAGTTCTTCCAAATGCGGTGTTCCAATACTAGAGGAGATAAATTTAAGTTATCAGTTCCTCGACCGCGAACCAGCATCAGGGCCAGGTTCTTCACTACCAGGGCTTCAGCCGATTTTCTCAAAATCTCCAATAAAGTTGCTTCACCTAGAAGTGTAGCTCAATTTAAACAGATCTTGCATCGTTATCTTGAAGTAAGAGGCAAATGTTAGAGCCTATGAATTAATCTGCTCTTCTTTTCGTTGTTTGTAATAGACTTAATAGTTTTCAATAGTTAGTTGTGTTCGTGTTGCTGGTAGGTGTTGTTGTTTAAGCGGTTGTTTATTTCTTTTACTACCATGTGCGTGCAATGCATTAAGGTTGAAAGTTGAAAGATTCGAGAGGCGTGAATTGAGGAATAGTTTCGGCAACTTGTAGAATCTCTGCTATCCCTATACTGCAGATGTTCGAGGAGCCGGTTGCATTTCTTTTTACGATGTTGTTAGTAAGGGAGTCTCCCCTCAAACTCGCAAAATAAGAAGACCCGAATTGATAACGGTCTTGGGGCTTCATTCCTTGAGCTTCGCAGATCCTCACCATGCATTGGAAAACACAATTTAGCGCAGAGGAGACGATGGCACGTTCCTATGTAGAATTGCGATACAACAGCGACCTCAACAAGCAGAACTTTCGATTGAATATGATATCTGATTCATAAGAAACTGTCTACTAAATCTCCCTCTCCCTAGTCAGTTGCGATAAAAGAGTTTCAGGAAATGCGAATTACCATGAATGGTGTGGGTCGGCATTATAAACTCGGACAGCCTTTCACCCCATTCCATTTCATTTAATGTGAAGCTCTTCAGTTGTTCTTTTGCACCAATGCTGACATTGAAATCACCGACAACGACTTTGAAGAAAGTACGTTCTTTCCTGCAGAGCTTCTCAAGGTAACGAAGGCTGTTAGAGCGGGGATGGAACCACATGTTTTCATACACAAAAATCCTATTCGGGCTGACGTATCAATTTTCATGGCCAAGTTCGTGATGACAAGAACGCCCACATTTTGTAGGACACAAGTAACGACGAGTGAAAGGATATGATTGATCGAGAAAGAAGGAAAAGTTAGCACTTTCAGCGATCTGAAGAAGCACCTAGCACCTGCTGCGAGTGCTTCAAATTGTATTATCTTGCGCACAATGCCCCTTGTTTCATACTAAACCTTTACATACCTGAAGTTACCATATCCGATATCGTGTACCGTATTGTGCCAGGATTCAAAACACTGCGTATAGCGCGTGCGTAACGTTGCACTGTTCTGCGTGCCCGAAGTAGCTCGACCATCTGAGGTTGAAGAGAGGGCCGAATGGCGCATAGCTCGCGTAGAATTCGTCCAGCGTACAGAGCGTGACATGGCAAGTCGTCTGCCTGAAACAACTCAATTCTTTACAGGCTCTCGACGGGGGACGGAACTTACGTGCGTCCGAGGGTGCGCGCGACAAATTACGCGGCGAAGTTCGTGGCAATTTGAACGACTTTAGCACCTACCACTGGGGCTCAAATTTGAACTTATGTGGATTAGTGGGATCGTCTGACTCTAATAAACTACTCCACTACAAGTTTGTGCCCCATTGGTAGACGCCAGTGTCATTTTAATGACCATAGATTTCGCCGCGCAACTTGCCGCGCGCATCCTGGACGCGCGGCAAGTTGCGCGGCATCCATGGAAGCACGTATGTATGTACCCATACCCGCTCTCGACAATCCCACGATGTTTGAGCTCTTTTTCAAATGTAGGAAAACAACCCTGAGTAGTAATCACCAAGTATAAAATTTATGCATAGTTACCGAAGCATCGAAACAAACGTTCTATGATTTTTTACAACCGGCGCGCTTTACTTCTTCATAAGCTTGTTAAATAGTCTCCAATAGGCCTTTCAGAATTTATATGGTTAGGCTATTATCTGGTGAACAAAGGCATTATCGCCTCATCAACCATCTAAGAAGGATCTCATCGAACATTTCCTATGAATACAGCGAGCCATGGCGCTGTTCGCATAACGATACGAAGGGGTGGGGCTTCGTCGAACTTTCTTGATAAAGGGCGGCATATTCTTGCATTCTCTTGAGGTAATAAGAGTACGAACGGAATGGTAAAAATTTCAGAGCTGCCTCGAAAATCACTGATTAATCCAATGTAAACGGGAACATCTATCAGATGGCGACAGGCAGGACCCAGAAGTCCTGGCCAGCAACAAAGGTCCCGGGCACAAAATTTATTGCACTCACGAAATTCGAGTTGCAAACATGTAGACTTATTCGCTAATGTTCAGAAGTAAAGGAAGAATAAAAATGAAAGTGGTTGAAAATTACTGCTACTACTTGCTGCTGGTGAAAGCTGCACCTCGTATAAAAGGAAGTACTCGAATAAAGGATCTTGGAAGCTAGTCTCCCAAGCCCTTAAGGGCTGACCATAGCAGACATGAAGCACCGCTGTGGAGATTGTCCTACAGTGTGAAAGGTAAATACTGGGGAAGACTTGTGGTGGGCTCAGAAAGTGGCGAGACAGCGAAGTTCTTGAATGATGAAGTTCAGCGAGTAGTAAAACAGAAAAAGGACGCATATAAGCGTTTGAAGAAGACGAGATCTTTAGAAGGCTTAGATGTCTGCAGAATCTGCAAGAGGCTCGCCAAGGCTGACGTAACCATGGCGAAGAACGCAGAACCGCACATCTTCTATGAGAAGTTTGGCAATCCAGAAGAGGAGAGTTTCGTCCCAGGTTGGCCAAAGCCTAGCATCGAAACAAACAAGACATAAAGTAGTTAAAGCTGAGAAGGACAGCGTCGGCGATATGCTGAGTAGGCCATTCGAGGTGACGCGCAAATGGGAAGAATATTTCGATAGGCTCCTGTACAAAGAATTAATCACATGAACGGCTCCCATGTAGACAGAAAGTGAAGTGAAGAGCAAAAGAGATGATAGGAAAGCGGTTGACTCAGTTGAAGCACCGATTGATGCATGGGCGGCGCACGGAGATCGCGGGAATTCGAACATAGTGACCTTTGAGAGATGAATCCCAGATGCCTGAAGGCAGTTCTATCGCTCCCATATTCGGGCTACGAAAGCACTAGTATCCTTTGCTACCGGCGATGCAGCAGGAAGCTAAAAAGGAGCGTGTACCGGACAGTGGTGAGGTCCATGATGCTCTAGGCAGCGAGTGCGCGCCTGTAAGTAGAAGACATGGCAGACAGCTTTGCTTCGCTGAAATGAGGATGATCAGATGAGCATGCGGTTGGACTCCACTGGACCGGGTCAGGAACGAAGATGTAATACCATTCACGCGAACAACTCCTGTCCAACTAAAAATGAGTCAGAGCAGCTTCTACGATGTTACTGACACGTACTGAGAAGAACACAGAATCATTCTTACGGAAAATCCACGGAATTCAAGGCTCAAGGAAAGCGAGTACGGGGAGCCCCACAGAAAAAGTTGAGGGGCGCGTTCAAGAAGGGCCTCGCGGGAGCCAAAGTATCGGCAGAAGATGCAGTAGATATGCAGTAGATAGAAGATGGTGAAGACGGACGACTACAAAGGCAGCGAACGCTGCGAAGGCGCGGGCTTGATGCTAGGAAGGAGCAAGTGATGTAAACTTTTTTCAGATTTGAAAGGAAGTGTAGAGTTCGAAAAGTCGTGGAACGAAGCATCGATGGAGCAAAGTTCTAAGCATGAATACCCTGTAGTCATCGTGTTTTAGACATCACACACCTAAGCGACATCAAAAAATCTTTCAATTGCTCGAACTGTTTAACCGTAACATGCATATCGCACCGCCTCTTACAACTTTTACTGCTTGTCTACCTTTGACATACCAATAAGAATTGAAGTTAACTTCAACTGAGAACAACAAAGAATTCAAACCCGAAAACTCACCTGCTCAATGTACAGTAATGCAATATCGAGTATGTTAATTCCAGAAGGCTGTAGAGGGGTCAGCAGCAGTGTCTGCAATGGGGCCAGCATGATATCCGAATCTGTGCTGCGAATTGAAGCTCGTAGGACAGCATAGCGTGAAATGGCAGCTGAATCAGGGCAATAAATTCTGATATTGAATCAAAACGATACCATTTCCCATTGTGGAAATATTACAACCTAGAATGAGCAGAACGGAAGAGATACACTCACTTGAAATCAATTTAATTGCTGGTAGAGCAGGTGCAGATGTTCTACGAGATGATGGTAATACCAGCTCCTGCATGTTGACATCCTCAAGGAGTACCGTACAGATCTAGGAGAAACAATACCATTATCTTCAGCACACATTAATTTGTCAATCATTACAGTAGCTGATCAGATCATTCCTAACCCTAGTACAGCCCCAGGTCTTGTTTAGACACAATACCCAGCCGCATTGATAATCGCTTCCGCTCGTTTCCTGAGTCGGGGTTCACCGGACTTCCACCATTCCCTTCGTGTTCAAGGAGACAAACCATGATCAATCAGCTTATTGTAATGAAGTGGAAAGTATAAAAAAGTCTTTTACCGCTCTGTAAACTGCTGTGTCGTTGAGAAGTTGAATCAGCAAGGCCACATGGGGCTCCCTTCGGATCACTGCGCGAGAGTCTACATGTGATTGCTTCAAGATACAAAGCAAAGCCGAAAGCGACACTTCTTCGAGTTCATACTGAAAGCGGCTGATACAGAGTAGAAGAGAAATGCAGCAAATGAGAAACAAACAGTACAATATATATTATTCTTTCCAGAAAAACTTGTACTGGAAAAATTACTCTTATAAGGTAATAGGTAATTTGTGTTGTCTTGACTATGCGTTTATAAGGTACACTGACAAAACAACATAAATTAAAAAAGGCTTAATGACAGGAACGCAGGAATAAGAAAATTTACTGAGTCCTAACTTTTAGGTCCTTATGATCCATTTTGTTTGAAAAGATGCTCATCTTCTTCCCAAACCCATTTCTTTCACGGGAACAACAATCGATGGTTCAAGTTACAAGTTTACGTTGAATATCAGTTGATTGGTGTCGTGGATGACCCCCTTATCATACTCCTTCGTAGACAAACTTATTTTACAGCTATACAAGACGATCCTCCAGACAAGACTGGACAAAAAATGATTTTGTGACTCATGACTCATCTCTATGTAAAAGAAAGGAGCTCGGGAAGAAGGTGAACATCCTTTCAAAAAAAATTGATCGAAAGAATATAAAAGTTAGTTCAGTAAGAAAAAGAGTAAAAACACATTATCTCATCTAGGAAAACCTCTATTAACCCCTTCTCCGCCCAACCACATCCTTGGCTCGTCTTCATCCATCTAATGTTGCTGTTATTTGAGTAACTGGGGCAAAATACTTGTTCACAGCTGTTCTTCTAAGTTTATATGTAGCGCTTGTAAATATGCACACGCATGTGCATGAGTACATGCGTATATGCACGTGTATATGTTTATGTCTAAGCGTATATCCCTGAGTGTGTGTGTTGTGTATGTATATGTATTTACGTACATACGTGTGTATGACAGAAAATTCATAACTCCCGCTGCTGTGGACACATTCGGACTCAGATGAAATACAGGCTATTTCGGGTATGTAAACCTGAATGATTGATAGGAACTGATAATGCTGATAAGGGCTGGTAAAGGACCATAAAAAACAAGACAAGAGCCAATCTGGCCGTCTAACGTCTTTCGACTTAACGATTGAACCCTCGCACTTTGGTTTGTGATGTGGTAAAGGGTAAAGGGCATTACAGATGGCTGGCAAAAAGAATGATAGCAACAGGTAAACGCTGGTAATGAGAGTAGTAAGTATACAAGAGTCACTAGATCCCTTCCGCCTTTTGTCTGAATAGAGGAACCCTACGACATTTCCACTGGATCGGGGTGCTATATGGTCCGAGGTGAACGACGACAAAAGTGGTGACCGACAAAGGGTGATAGAGAACCTTACGCAGCGAGTGCCTCTGAATCCGAATCGCCTTCCCATCCCACAGCAAAGTCCTAGTATTTTAGAGGGTGATGAAGCAGAAATGGAAATGTATTATAGATGGTTGCTGACCTCTTTTCTCTCTTTCTCTTTCTCTTTTCTCTCTTTCTCTCTCTCTTCTCTTTTCACAGATTCCTGCCGTGATAAGCACTGATGAGAATTCCATATGAGTATGGCAT